>JAGXCT010035512.1:3791-36085 GCA_022495035.1 Philopotamus ludificatus | reverse complement strand
TGGACACGATTTGTATGCGCATGTACGTCATGCGCCCCGCAATGAAAGGGTTAAAGACTAACTTTTTAACGTTAACAATTTGTAAATGTTTTGCATTTCTAATTAATTTCAATTTATTTTTAATCAAAAGTAATCTTTATAAGACACTAAATAGCATAATAATCTTTCGAAATATTCCGATTCTTTGCTTCAGGAGAATATTTTCATTTTATTCGATTTATTTTGTTTCATATTTGCAATAAATACTGCCGACTACGATTGTGAATTATGACAATTTTCAGCAGGGGATTAGTTTTTCGCTTATATATGAATATTGAGCCAGTTTCTGCGATACGATTTACGCGAAAATACTTGCGAACCGGCATTTCTAGAATACGTAGTATTTTTCGCAATTATTTTCGCTGCCACAATATGTATATTGGAAGTGTACTGTATTTTGATAATAAATTACGTGTTATTATAATTGAATGGATATTTTTTTAATTAGTTGCATTGTGCATTCACGGGATGTATAAAATTTACTAAATTTATATTTAACCCTTAAAACTCGTATTTTTTTTTCAAATGGGGTAGCGCCAACTCGTATCGGCTCGTTTTGTGGGTTCGTGAACAATTAAAAAACGACATAAATACCGATAACTCAATTCAAAGTGATCGGTATTTTTCCGCGTAAACGCGGTATTTTTTAATAATATGTCGATATTTAATATATTTAACCCGAAATTGAGCGCTTTTAGTAAATATTTATCAATGAAATGTCAACCGGGATGCATAACCAACGGGGAAAACGATGCAAACGGTCTCGGGATAAAGTGCGTGCAGCGATTTGTGCGTCGAGTGTACCGAGTGCGTGGTGCGTTGAAAACAAGTTGCCGATCGATAGTAGAGGCAGCGACCAACCCCCACCGCCCGTCGCCGCCTCTCCCACACCACCCCACGCCACCCCCTGCACCTCCTCCCCTCCCCCCGCCCCCTCGCCGCGTCTAATTGAGAGCGCTCGCGGAAAATGAGTCATCAGTATTTGCCGATGCGGCGTTGCAGCTCCCGGGGCGAAGCTCCGGCAACGCCGCTGGACGCTGGACGCAGGACGCAGGACGCAGGACGCACCTGGCACAGCTGTTGCCTGCCCACTGCCGACTGTCGACTGTTGTTTGCCCGGCGTTCGATCGACTCCTCGATTTATGGCCTCGAGGAAGTGACATTCGACACTTCGCGCAATTGTTTACCCGCGATGCATATTGAAAAAATATCTTTTATCGTAGCTTCGGATTACCTGGGAATCAGGTAAAATGCATGCGCGGCGAATGAGCTACCTGGATCAGAAAGCGAAACATAAAACATACATTTATTTTATGCCCGTAAAAATTCAACGATACGCCGATTTATTTTGCGGATCATTTTTATGTGCATACATATAATTTAAATAATTTGAGGATATTACAATTTTAAATTCAAACTTTTGTAAATAAATTAAGACGGAAAAATTAGCATTCGGCATAATATACCTCGCAAAAATAATAAATATATATTCGTTTATTTAAGAAGGATCGACGAGGCGACAATTTTATTTTCAAATTTATAACGACGATTATCCTCGATTTTATATCTAATTACATTGTTTGAAATACATAGTATAAATTATTCTACGATCGAGTATTTAATGACATATTAGAATGACTTTTCATTAGAAAAAGTACTTAATTATACATATTCAATAGAATTTTTATTGCATAATAAAAATAACCACGAAGTTTTATATACGGCATTCATTAGTAAATACGTAATAGATTATTTGTAAGAGAAAGAAATGCTTGATTCTATAAAAAATGACAATAAAAGTGGAACTAATAATAAAGGCTGCGAAACACATTTTATTTATAATTATTTCTTTGTAAAAATCTGAAAATATCTGATATATTATTTGATTATTATAGTTTACACTTATTATAGCTTCGCCTAAAATTTTCATTATTAAATATTTTTTTTAAATGATTGCTCCTCTTCCTTACCGAATCGTTTTACTTAATAATTTAAAAAATTGTGATGGTTTTGCGAAATGTAATAACTCGAAGCGATTTTGATTTATTTAATTTATTCCGATTATATCGTCGACGATTGGTTTTAATCCAATAAATTTATTTTTTGTTCACTAATAACGCAGTAATTTATGGTTATTAGGGAAATGCGTTGTTTTGCGAGTGTAATTTCAATCACAAGCATGGCAATTATTATACGTACAGTACCTGCTCGGCGTCTCGTACACATACTTACATCCCTTGTCTTGCTTAGGGCTCGGAGGAACGTCGCGATTTCAATGCGGAGGATTTTAATTAAAAAATATTTAATAAAAAATATATTAAATTTATGTAAATTATTAATCCACTATGCCTCATTTCTGAATATCTTGACCATGTGCATAGACATGAATGACAATAGACATGATTTTCATGAAAATATATAGTGCAATGGTTTGCTCTTGGTTTTTGTAGTAATAATAATGATAGATTTAAAGTTAAACAGTTATTAAATGTGTTCAAATCAGCTTCCTTGCTCGCCTAAATTTTTTTTTCTGGCACCTTTCCCTTTTTTCATTTCCTTTTTATTTTATTTTGTTCCAATTAAGCCGGTGTATTAAAACTGTAGTGATAACTAGTAGCTGTGCCGAATTTCGGCTATGTGCACTATTGTGTAGGGGGGTAGATGAAGCTCGTAAAGAGCGGCGCCCCGACGCGAACGTGAAAATGTCACGTAAATATTCGCACAGGGGAGGGGCTCGCTCATACCGGCTCAGTTCTACACGGGATAAGTGTAGAAAGTGCCAACGTAATTCCAGGAAAAATAAAAGGATATCCACGCTTATACTGTATGGATTCATTTTGCGCTGGAAACGATTTTTATGCCGCTTTTATTACTCAGATTTTTTCAATTTCCTCGTAACTTTTATCCGAAATACATTCTGTCGGAAATAGTACCACTGATAATGCGGGATGGAATATTTTACATATATAAAAAACTAACTCCGAATAAATTGAACGCATTTATTATTAATCAACAGGTGATTTATTTGTATTATGCGAATAAATATAATGTTATGGATGCGGTATCGTTTATCATATTCTTCGAGTCGTAGCTTGTTTATGTTTACAAATATCGTTTTTGTTTACAGACATATGAAACCTTGAGTTTCATAACCTCGAAAGTCCCGAAATCAAGAAAAACACAACAACCTTGGCTGGATTATTTACCGCGAAATTGTATTAATTTTCGAGTTAATTGACAATTTGACGAGGGGAGATTTTTCGCTTGTTCGATGTACGGCGTCCGTGACCTTTATTTGCCCAAATTAAACTACTGGAATTAATTTGTAAGGGCCACGTTTCTAATTATCCACCACGAGAGCTTTCGTCAATTGGTCCGCTACAGGCCCGATTTCTCAAATAAAAATAGACGGAATTTCTTCGAATTTCCGGCCTCCTCTTGTTGAAACGCTTCCAGCGAATCGATAATCGTTCCGGTCGGGTTTCGCAGTGAGTTGTCGAAAAATTTTCACTTTTTTTTCGCTCTGACAAATTTTCCGAATTTTCCTGCGTCTCACTTTTGACGCGCTGCGTCACAAACAGTTTTCTGCGAAGCCTTGGGCGTTTGCAATCACGAAGACGACACCTCCTTTTTTTATTTTCCGCGCAATGTAACCGCAGAAGCTAAACTGGATGAAATTTAAACTGTCTCGAAATTCAAGATTTCATTTAATAAGCAATTTTCCGGACGCTAATCTAAACATTGCGAGTAATTATCGAATAAATTGATCGAATAAAAAGCATTTATAGAAAATTTGTGTATTATTGCAATAAATATTTACTTAAAAACTTTATCTTTGAGCCTGAAAAGATTTCTGGGTCTGTTTTACATGATACGCCGACGATTCGGCGCAGACCAAATCGACCCCGACAATTTTACTGTTTTCAATAATCGTGCAAGAATAAATTGATCGCGAAAATTTTGAAAATAATAAAAAAATATTTTATTGTTGGCGCGGAAATGTCGCCGTAAATGTCCGCACGGGATCAAATCGGCGCCCATTTGGTCCGCCCTGATTTTTCGTTTTGCCACATTACATATTATGAAAAATATAATATAGCTATAAGACTGCGGTGAGGATTTCTTAGTAATACTCGATGTTTAGTTTTCTTAGAAACCCCTCACCCCCAATTACTGCTCGAAATTAGTTTTAGTGTAATCAATACTGGGCCTAATTCCGTCAAAATCAATTAATTTTGTTATGCTTTATGTTATGTTTTGTTCATTAGAAAGGCTTTCGAAAACATTTTGTGCTTTGACAGACGGTAGTAAAAATGTGAAGAAACAAGCTTTTGTCCGTTATGTTCGATACGCTCGCTCCTGTAAATTTAATTTCTGACGGATTTATTCACTTTGCCGTTTTGTGTGACCGAAAAATGTGCGTACAGAGTATGACAATATATTTGCCGGTGTGCGCGCAAGGTCGTATAAGCGTCAAATCCGAATTGCGTACGTAATTTCTTCTCGGGCGCGCCAGTGTGCGTCGAGCGTGCGTGTTCGCACACACACGGCTCAGGTACACACGCACACTCGCGCATGGGGGCATCCTCCGCGTGTGCGTAATGGGAAATTCTGTAATATCATTCGCTTTCCACGAATAAAAGTTTACGGCCGCACACGGAGTCATAGGTTTTTTATACTTTTTTGACTGTTCCAGATATTTAAGTGGGCCATTCGAATTGGTATGAAGTGAAAATTTACATTTACAACGCTTCACGTTCTCCATTTTATGCTGTACCTACAACCCCCGCCATCCATTGCCGACCCCCTCTCCCGTTTAATACATTAAATTTATCATGCGTTATTATTATCGACGCTAAATCCGAGTGTAGCGACGCCATTCAGGTGATTACAAACATTTTCCCCGAGTCTATTGCCTGTATTATGTATGCTGAAAATACATACGAAAACATTATGAATTTTCCTCATGGATGAGGGCTGCGAGAATCATGTAGTCATATAGACATCCGATATAATACAATAAAAAATAATAATCCGGAATAATGCTCTTATTTTTAATAAAATACGCGTGACTCATGATATATCAAAGAATAACATATTATAACTTATACTTGGACTGCGCAGTTTTCAGAGTTTCGAAGCTGGCCTTATTTTCTTTTTCATCGTTTTATTATTTGTAACTTGATATATTTTAAATCTAACATAATAATTATATTGCGCTATATTAGTCTATGTATTTTATTTATAAGTCTAATATTTTTGTAAGATAGAATTATGGATTTTGGATTATATTGTGAAAGATATTGACTTTTTCAAATCCCTCTCCAAATTCACGAATGTAAAAATGATGTGGCGGATGTTTTAATTGAATCTAGTAATGGAAGGATTTCAACCGATCCGTCACGGCGGCTCGAAAACAAGCGCATCGCCCGAATGAGGTAGATTTAAAATGGAAAATAGACCCCAAGCATTCCAATGAAAAATGTATTATTATAAGAATAAAATGATTCATAATTTGGTGGATATTTTTTACACATCGTACCGGATGCGAGCAAGAAAAAACATCGCGGTAACCGAAGCGAATATCGGTGTTTTTATTTTTTTCCGCAATTGCAGGCAATATAGGATAATGATTATTTATAATATTTATTCCTTAGTCTTTTTTAGACCAGATTCGAGAAAAATCAATAGTCATACAAAGACACTATCTGCCGTGCAAGATTAAGCCTCATTTCTGATGTCTATATTTCGAATAAACCACAGTGCATTTGTTATTTGCCTAAGTATTATATTTAATTTGGATTGTATCTTTTGAATGTGATGATATGAAACTGAGTCCCAAATCTGGGAAGCAAACGTACAGGATTTAAAGTAAGATCATCAATCACCTTGTAAGATATTTATTGATGGTTTTTTTATAATAAATTTAAACTATTATAAGTATATCAAACAGATCCTCTATATTAAATAAATAATACTTTTCTTTAGATTCTTAAGCTTTTGATAAGATGATAAAAATATCCATAGAATATTTATTCGTATTTTATTCACATATTTTAATGTATTTATGATACACATTGAACAAATATCGTTTAACACAAACTTAACATAAAAAATAATTAACTTCTATGTAAAGCTTCTTTATATGTAATATTTTGTTGTCGCCAACATTAATTTTATTTTAATACGAAACGTTTCTTAATAAAATAAATAAATATCTATTTGTATATCTAGTTTTTCCTACAATACAAATTGTATTAATTTTGTATTAAATAATTTTCACAAGCTTTAAAAAAATATGTTGTTGTTTTGTAATTGTTTATTATGGTATTAATTGTTCATTATTATTTTCTAATATAAAATTTTCAAATTAAATGAAAAAATCCGAGGAAATTCGACGCTTTTCCGGCAACATCAATCAATTTGAAAAGGTTACCGTAACTTTGGATAGTTTTCGACCGTCGCCGGATAAAATTGTCGCGGGTTCAGGAACTTATTGCGGTTCGCAGGGGATCTTCCACTACGCACCCCGCCCCCCTCGTCCCACCCCTCAGTTCCAGGGGATAAATTGAGATCAAATGGAGCGGAAACAGGCACGTTTCTTTTGCCGACATTTGTCTCCACTCCCTCCATGTGTTCACGGGCGTTATCCCTCAGGGATTGTCAGATATTACACGCGTATTGAAATTTATGTAAAATTGTACCGCACTCCGAACAACGTTGTCGTATAATACATCCGATAAATTAGTCGAGCCTTTGATCGACTAGATTTCGGCAATAAATCCCCGTTTAAAAATAAATACACTCGACTATATATAATCAAAATCTCGTCGATCAATTGTTTTTATATTAATAATTATGTGCACGTATTTAAAATAATATTTGACTGCACCTCCGGATATATTACCTTACTTGGTATTTTGAAATATGTCCACACATGGTCGTGTATCTCAGGGATGTTATTTATAGGGATGGCGCATGTGTCCGTTATACTTATTCTTTTCTTCACGAGAACTGTCTGACTAAATTAGTCTGGAAGTGAAATACCGCATAGTTTTTACGGATGCAACTAAAAATGGATTATTTGAAAAAAATGTTTCCGTGAGTATAACGAGATGGGATCACAGGTGGGAGCGTTTGACATTGTCCTCTTTTTCGTAGACCCTACGTAGACCTTTTTGACAGACATTAGGCCTCCGGGGAGAGATCGCCGGTCCCGGACCCGCACAAGAGTCTGGGATTTTATCAATGGGATCCGCATAAAGTGCGTGCTTTCTTCGGACGAGAAATTCGGACAATGCCATGTAAATAGTTTCGACGATTGAAACTGTCCCCTCGTTAGGCTCTGTCGGCATTTAATTAAAAACAATTCGAGTAAAAGACCTTGCCCTTAGGTTAATACGGCACGGGGGAGATCATCAATCTGGCATCAACACGCGATCCTGGTCAAAACAGCGGTGTATTGACCGCAATACAATTTTTGATCGTAATTTGCAAATCATGTTTAAGCGTTTATAATATTAATTCAGACATTTTAAATTAATGACTAACTGTGACTTTTAATAATAAGTTCGAGTCTTTTAATAAAACCATTACGTTCATGAGAAAATAATTTAAATTTACGGTAGCTCATTATATTAATACTACTGATCTTTATAAAGAACACCTGCTTATAAACTACTATAATTATATAAAAAAAGTCTAATAACTCGTTACAACATTTCATCAGTCCAAATTATAGAATTTATATACACATATTAATTTCTTGATAAAAAATTGTTAATAAAAAATATTAAATTAATATCTAATGATTTATGATAGAGATATAATATTATTACAGCTTAGCGCTTTAGAATCAATAAAATTACGCTTTTATTTATCAATTTGATATTAATTAAAAATATTTTATTATCTCCTGAAATGTCACCAGTATCTTCTGATTTATTGTTGAGCCGATTCGTTTTTTGCACGATAGATACGTTCCAGATGTTGGCGTGTAATAATATACAGCCGACTTATAAAAATAGAAATAGGCTATAGTTAAAATCAACTGGTAATTTACAAAAATAAAATAAATTTTAGCTTAACATTAAATTTATTAAAGAATGTCAATCCAATATTTACCCTTTTTTTGGTGATAATCTTCAAAAAAGATTTAAATAAAACAAATCAAAATATGCGATATGCTTTTTTCTTTACAGCTGTGTTGTTTATTTTATTTTTTTACTTTTACATCATTTTAAAACTGATTTTACACTTATATATTTTAGATAGTTGATCATTAAGTTCCTCGTAACTGTAGATAATTAATAGAATCACTAAAGAAATGTTTCTACGAATAAATTCTAAAAGAAAGAAGGATAGAATAAGAAATAATAATTATTGTGTGACGCTCTCTTACAATAAACGTATGCTTTATAATATAAGATCTTTTCTATAAAATTATATTGATTTCATATGTATTAAACAAAAAAACATTATAAAAGTGCAAAGTTTTTGAACCGTGTTATTTCAAAACTGCGTGAAAAGAAAATTTAGTTTACTATACGTTTCCATATAATACTCCAATGAATAAAAAACACATTTTTTTGTTTTATAACTAATTTATTAATTTAATTTTTTGGCAATATAAATAAATAATGAATTTATGTTTGTTTTAATGTATTTAATGAATTATTATTCAACTAAATCAATATATTATTATACATAATACAACCAATGTTATGGCTTGTAGGTAACATGCATATTATTTCGATAATGTAAGTTAATTATGAAATCAGGGAATTCTTTATAACACTGGCCAGGGGGTATGTAAGACGAAGAGGCTCATTACCTCTGCATGTTTTATAAAAATATTTATGTAGGTAGTTTGGGGCGTTGGAATTAATTAATTTAATTCCATCTATCTTTCGTTGAATAATTAATTATAAAACAAATAATATAAATTTCAATCCGATTGAAACAATATTAAAAATTACCCAGTGTCGTGGTTTGACACTGGGGGGAATATATGTGTGAAAGACTTTTTCTCCTTGCATTTTTATAATTTTTATATGGGCGAATGGCGTTTTGGAATCTTTCGTATCTATCGTAGTCAAATAATTATTTGTTTTATATATATATATTACGTTTTCTGTTATAAGTTAATAATTACTGGTTCTTGCAAAAATGTGTGTATGTTTAAATTTCAATGGCGGAATATGTTCTATAATTATTGCCAATTTTCCGATACTTCGACAAGTCTTTGACTACGACGAGTTACGTACTACGGGGACTATTAATCATAGACCGTTTGTTGGCTACGAGCATATCCGCCATCGGCCGGCACGCGAGTGTGTCTGACCTTGGCGCCGCTGATTGAGTCACGAGACAACCACGTGACCGATCGCCACCCCCTCCCGACCGCCCGACACTCCCACCGGCGCCCCCCACCATCGCAGGTGCGGACCAATCGCGCGCCAGATACAAAGATAGGGGAGCTTTTAGGAAGCTTTCGAGGAAAATTTCGACGGCAATGTTGCACCGCGTCGGCCGTGACCAAAATCGCGTACGCCAAAATAAATAACTGCGTAAATTTTTGAGCGAAAAACGTCGCCAATAATTCGCCGATACGAATACTTTATTATACATATTCACTAACGCACATAATCCGGATTCTACGCAAATCCCAGAGTTTATAAATAATTTATTTGCACAACGCAAACATGTATTTCATATGCGAATACAAATAAACACGCAATCGAAATGTATCTCATACTTTCAGCCGTTTCAAAATTCTTTTTGATAGGTTTTTTATATGAATACGTATTGAATTTTGTGCGAAATAAACATGTCGCACAATTCCGCGTACGTTTTGTTGTTTATGTCGTACAGATTTTCCATGCAAATGTTTGGCGGATAGTTGACCGAGCAAACAAGTGGCGTATTCGGCCATAAAAACACAACGTTTCCCCCATTTTGCCCCTCCCTGCCCGGATCGAGATATCATGGTTGCTAGACGTAGACAAATCGTCTGCGACCTACGACTACGGTTTTGTAACCCTACGTTAACCCAAATTTCCCCAACATTGACAGAGAAAACCCGCCCCTTACGCTACTACACACAATTCAAAGACCCTCAAATGATGTTGCATAAAAATATTTAATAAAAAAAAACATGTAACTTAATAATATCTTCAATAAATATACCTCGTTCATAAACAAACGATTGTTTAAATATTTTATTATGCATATTTGAATGTTTGTACTATACTTATATATAATTCTGCGTACTACGTCGTAGAACTCCCCTTCTGTAATTTGATGGGATGACAGGGGCCAGTAGACGTGGGGTTTTATGGGGACCCCCCGTAGGTGGGTGGAAATGTTTTTTTGCATAGTTTTTATAAAGTTGCGTTTGTACCGACACTGGCATCTCGCTTTAAATATCAACGTGCGATTTATGAAATCCATTACTCATCCCCGCGATCGAATTCTATGAATTATCCCCTGTTTCGTGTCGTGGAAACAAATTTGTAATTACGCCGGCTGGGATGCGTTCTATCAAAAAATTTGCTACAACAGTATCAATTAAATTAGAAACGCGAGCCTTTAATGGGATAGCTCCCCTACGAATGTGTCTCTTCTTTGACCGACTGGATAATTAATTTGATATATGGACGCGTAGGTATAGATAGTTTGCAATTATGCGAGCATTTTAAATTACTGGGGGAGATCTACGCCCCATTCTGTGCCAGGAAATTAATCCGCATCGTAATTTAAATCGAATTCTGATGTCGTTAATCAGGTATTAATATTTGCGGCGCTTAATGCCGCTCACCCCGTTGTTTTTATTCAGCAAGTGGTTGCAATGCGGAAAAGTTTGGGTTCCCGACCACGTGGTGCTGACCTTCAAAAGGGTCACGTGGGACCCCGTGAGGGCTGCGGGATATTGCGGCTCACTTTTGGGGTGGGTTATCTTTGTTTGTCTAGACTTGCAGACCCTACTCCGCCCACGACCCTACGTCCCGTGCCCTCAACCCACCGTCCTCCGCTCCCGCCCCGCCCGTATGCTTGTCATTTGGGGATTAAAAGCGGAAGCTACGAGAGTTCCGGGCCCTCTCTTCCCCTCTTTTCGATTATTTCCACTTTACAAGAAAATATTTCGTTTCCGCCCTACATTTTGCAAGACGTACAATGTCAAGTGTGCTGCAATTTCCATATTTATTCGTCAAATAAACACGGCGTAATAAAGAATCGCGCATTATTTTCATATTTTTGCGATTTATATTGAATAATTTCTGCCCAATGTGACAGTTATACGTCGAATTCCCCGTCTAGTTTTGACATTGACCTCAAAACTGTGCCGGGCAGGGTTGGCAGCCTGACAGGATCGGCCGAGGGCGTGAAAACAATCCCGCCCACCTCCTGATTTCCCAAAATTTCCACCCACGGCAATCCGTCACACCATTCACGAGACCCACGTTATTGTGCGGCTCAATGAGCCCTCTGCCCCCCGCTACCCCCCGTCGGGCGTAACGTAAACGTAAACGTATCCCCGCCGTAACCTTGGGGGCGGAGGCTCACGTGATATCACGGGACTCCCTCCGGGGACTTGGGGCAGGTCGCGACCCCCGTCGTGCCCCGGCCACCGGATACCCCATTTCGACTAAAGCCTTTTCGACCCGGGCCGGATCTACCGGAAAAACCGGAAATGGATCGTATTAGGTTATTAGTATATGAAAAAAATGACCCCGCAGAAATGATGTATCGATGCAAATGTTATTCTAACGATTTATTCTCCGAGTTGAAGAATAATATCTATTTAGGATAGCAGACTCTCTCCTAACTTTATTATAGTAGCATTTTGTCATTTTTCACTTTTTTGAATTACGTAAAGATAATACCTAGATAGTAACGCGTCGAAGTTTTCTGGCGCCTGTGTGCAGAACTTCAATTATCGCACCTTTACGTCTTGTGTGCTTGAAATGAATAACTACGGGCTTATATATTATTAAATGTTGGTTTAAGAAATGCAATTTAATAAATTATTATTTTATATTTTGAAATTTTTCCTTCTTGGTGCCCCTAATTTACCGGGACCTGTGTGCGCCACACAATTTAGGCCATATGGATGCCGTGCCCCTGTACCAAGATAAAAAGGATATTTTATAAATATACGTTCTGATTCATTGAAAATCAGGAGCCGGGCAACTTTTACAGGAGTCATTTTAATCCCTTGGGCTTTTTCATAATGAAGTTTTGATGATTACCAAAAGTGTTAATGTTGATAATGGTCTAATATGAGTTAGATGAATTGATATGAGATGTTATAAGCATACACAATATTTTACAGATCTTGCTCCTTTCGGCTAGCATTTGCTGAAGTCATATTTAAATGATCCCATAAAAATGACTTATGAACCCTTTGACTTGATCATAATATGTAGTTCTTATAAAAAAGGATTGTAGAATTTTATTGCAAACCTATTGAAATTTATCCTGTTTCATTTCATTCACAATTGCCCTGTCAGTGCTCAGTGTAGTACATCGTAATATTTTCGTGGCTTTACGACTCTTTAATGATCTCTATATTTATATTATAATAGTGAACACATGCTTTACAGCATCCCATTTTCATCACTTGACGAATTAATAAAATAACGCGTTTAATTTGTGACTGAGCATAATTGTTTTAGCAACAGGGACCAACCCTTGAAAAAAATAGAAGCTAAACCTCATACAAAAATATTTATATGCACATTAACCCTTTGCGGTCCTTAAAAAAATACCATAGGCATGTAATTCTTTTTAGCATCATCAGAAAAAAAATCCCGAAAGATGGATCGAGATGCACTGTGTATATATTTAGAATAAGCATTGTCATGCCTTGTTGGTAACAACATTATGTTATGATAATGTAAGTTAGTACTCGGATAGGTCAACCTTCCGTAAAATTCTAAGAACTCTAGGAATAACATGGGGTGATTGTGAGTTATAACACCCACCACCCTCGCATCTTTAAAATCTTTATATGGATGAATTTTGGAATATACTGTTCATCCTCAAATAATAAATAATTAAAAAGTAATAATGTGCATATTGTTAATTATGATTGCAACAGTTCGCAAATTCTGTCTAACATTTTTACATGGTGATTATAATTTTGATATAAAAAAATGTGTAACATATTTACCGCATAAAAAGAGACTCGGTCGTTTTTATTACCATTGATTATATGCCAAAATCAATTAAACGGACACAGTCGGTTGTCCGAGTTGCAATAGCCGAGCTTGCTACCGACTGCGTCCGTCCAATGGCCAAGTATTCACTTGATAGAACAAACTGGCTCGGTAATGTTATAAAAGTCAATTTAGTTTAGGAAATAGATTGTTATTCATGTAGCAACAATTGGTCCAGCCATCCGCCAGCGGCTCTGATCTCTCGTTCCTCTCATATCCTCTTATATCCTTGTGATCGGCATTCGCTCAGCGGACCGACTAAGTGGACGTGACATCAAAACAAATTCGGTCCACACGTGCAAATAAGACACGTGGACGGGTTGCGACATGGCCGGTTAGGCGGCCATTGTCTGTCGAAAAATATATGTCCGAATAATATTCGATCTAATACGCACGTGCGATTACTGTGACGTGTCTACGAGAATAGATGAGTCAGAATCCATTCATGTTTCGATGATCGATGTGTAATACCAAAATTAGTCATATTTAATGGCACGTCAATTAATTAAGAATATTCCGTCGTATATAAAAATACGTCATATCCATTTTTACGCAAATCGATTTTTTTTTTAAACCGCGTAAAAAAGACACTTTCATTTATTTTCTCGCGTAGAAATGTAATTCATTTTTTTATTTGAGTCAGATTCCAGAAGATTCATTTTCACAGCTGCTGTGACATGTTTTATCCACTTTTAATTGTTTTATTTATTTGGCGATGGATGAATGGTATTTCAATAACCACCCCCCAGTGTCATAAAGAATTAATAATAAGTATGTTTTGAATATTTTGGCTCTTATTCCCACGAAATGCTTCTTTTAATCGTTCCAGCTTATCACAATAGAACTGTGCCGTTATTGTCTGATAATAAAGAATTTTATAATGAAAATTCCTTTACAATCCCACCGTACAGACAAAAGTACCCCTTTGACCGCTAAGTTCAGTTTCGACGTTGCCAGTGCCCACCCTTTAGAAAGCCACTGTTTTAAATATTATACATCAGTTCAAATATATAATCGACTTCTGCCACAAGATATTGAAGAAATGTTGAATTTTCCTCTTATTTAATTAATTCTTGACGCATTCGAACCCGTACAGATTTCATCACTTAAATGCTGCGGTATCCACACACCCTGTTTATGAATCTTGCCAATTGTTTAAAAATGTTCTTGCACCAGTGGTTTTAATCTGGGTTCGATAGAATCTCAGGGGTTCTGTGAGTCAGTCTCCCGGGTTCGGCGGAGGTCAAAACACACACCTGACTTATTGTAACGATATTATGAAAAATGATACGACGTATGATATAAGGGTTCGGTGAACGGCATATGAAACTGGTGGGGTTCAGTACCTCCAACAAGGCTAAGAACCACTGCTTTAGACCAAGAGGATCGGACTATATCTGATATTTGCAGAATAGATTTATTCGAATTTGCTTCAACTTCAATCTAATCTAATTTCACTAACCTTTCATTTATTTTTAAGTCAAAACTTCTACTTTTAAATATTTATAACACTTTCTTATAGTCTTTCTAAGCTTTTAAATTTTTCGTATAAAATATAAGTTCACACGTTTTCTAATAAATTGGTAGTTTCTCAATCTTTATTGGTAATTCTTTCTACCCCCCTCCTATTTTGAATTTATTATTGTTGTTCCAAAGACTATTTTTAGTTAATGCTCTCTTAACCACGTGTACGTACCCGTCTCACCGGTGAGTCGCGTTGATTTTTGTTGAAAATTAATATCAATATGTAAGAATTATTGTGTTTGTGGAGTCAAACAACTTCTATTGTTTTTAAAATCGCTGGCCTGCAGTGTTAAAGCAATGCAATCGCATTGCTTCCTCGTTTCATCGGCTGTTCGGATGTCCGGAAGTCGAGTCGTCCGGGAGTTACTACAGCAAACAAAATGCTGCAACTGCTTAAGTAAAATCACACCGACATCAATAAGATTACGGGACGTAATCGCGTTGCCTACGACCGATTTGAAAATCACAATGGTCACATTGTTGAAAAAATCCAGAGCACATTGGTCACGTCCAGTGAATGAATTGATTACATTGTGGCGCACACATGGACGCGGCAACGTGGCGAATACACGTACGTACATGCCTACGTTTAGTCGGACGAGTTGATCCGGCAAGTGTTTTGTCGGCGCATCGCACTTATTATATTGTTAATTTAATGTCGGCAAATGATGCATCATCAGCTCACTGGGAACCGACGCCGTCGCCATGCTGTCTGGCCACGCGGCCACGTGACCGCCGTCGCTATCGCCGGCCCGACGTCAATGAAAAAATGTTGCGGATCTGCACACTTTTATCGACTGTCGAATAGTCTTATCGCATCCCATCGACCTTGAACTTGATTTGCATACCAATTAACGTTGAACGCGCTTTCCCCCCCCCGGTCGCATATCTCGGCGGGTTTACGTGTTTGCTGCTGTTGTTGTTGTTTTTTTTGTTGTTTTAATTAATTGAAATTTCAGCGACCCTTCATAACAAGCCGACACTTGCGACTTGGTCTCCCCTGTGTCATGTAGTGAATTATTTTTAAGCGCCTGGCGCCCAAACGTAACAAAGGGGTCACTACGGCGACTTGGGAATCGCTAGGGGACCCCTCGTAATTCTTTGCCCCAATAACCTGAGACGGCTCTGGTGAATCACTCCAGGCGACCGACTTCCGCGTCTAGTTAGACGGCTCGTCTCGGCTGGTTCCTTGAATATTGTGCTTGGGGTCCATTGTGATGCAAAATCCATTCGGCAGGTCAAGGTTGCTAACACTGAATTGCGACGTAATCATTTGCAAATCCCATTTACGAGACGAAGAATAAAGAAGCGTTGTGATTGATGGATTCGCTACTGCATATAACTACCTATCTCTTCATTCCCGATATTAGAACCAGGGTAAATTGTAGCTGGTTCTTCCCAGACTTTTGGGTCAGTCAATTCCTGACTGGCCACGGTAATTTCAAGGCTAAATTTAAAGAATTTAACCTAGTAGCATCTCCGCACAGTTGGTGTACAGTCATGTTCTGTGATCCTGTCCTCACCTGGACGTTCCGCAGCATGACCTACTTCATGCTGTCTGATGCAGCATTTCTCCTATAGGTCTCCCGTTGGAGGGCCCAATTGGATACATGGAGCTGGTCAGCAATGTAATTTGCTACCTTTCACTCTCATTTCTACCTTAAGCAGTTTTAGTTTAATTTTTAAATCATCCGTTTCAAGAAAAAACTTCTTCTTTGGTCGGTATCCTCATGTCTGAGGATCGTGATCATTCTCGTTCCGAAAGTTCTTGATTTTGTTTCTCCAGGATTCTCTGCATTCTGCATCCCGCATCGCAGCTACTACGGTGGAGCCTGGCGGTTCTAATGGCTCACCTTAGGCAGGCACCCTGTCCCTTCCCCTGCGTCCTTGTACGTTTCCAAGCGCGACGAGCTTCTCCAGGCTATCGTTTCTTCTGGTGAGATGCCCAAAGTGTCGAAGAATCCTTTTGAGACATATGGTCGAAAGTCGAAAGAAAAAACTAGTATTTTAAAAGCCGGTATATCTGGTCTGACACAGCTTCATGCTGGGTACAAAAGAATACATAGGATCTTAGGTGCAGCAGTTAGACTGCACCAGAACTTTGGTGCAGTCTAACTGCTGCACCAAAGAACGCCCCACACGAATGCCGTCTGCAGCGGGTGGCCGAATGACCTTGTCTGCCCAAAAATACAAAAAAAATATCCAGGGGATTCCGCGGCGTTCACCCCTTCGTCGTCCTTGGCACCAGGGACTCTGACACACCCCTGCGCAACCCCTGCTCGCCAAGGTGTCACTGATTGTTTATAGAACAATGGGGGTGATTTCGAGTTGTCATCGATTACGGCAGGTGACGATGGTAATTGATGATCAGCTGGTGTAGATTGCTACTCTCGATACGGCCCCCGCAGCAAGGGTGGGGGGATTTATTATGCAGACTTCCTACAATCTCCCCTCTGGTGCTCGTATTCAAATGTGACCTTGATTCGTCGACAATGTCGACGGCGACTGCTCTTGCCCGAGGTGTGTGCGGTGCCGAATAACCCTTCCGTGTTAATTTTATGGCAGCAGGTATGGCGGCAAAGTGTGGCTTCTCGCTTACGAGGTAATCGTAGTAGATTGAACTACTTGCGGCAGGATGTGAACGTGCGAAGATTTTTTCCGACATTAAAATTAAATCATGGCCGCCACGTCGGTAAATTTCTCAATTTCAATTTTGGCCACCCCGAGCGATTTGCGCCTCATCTTCGACCCCCAAATACAAATTCGACATCGATGACACTCGAGATTCGCTTTAATCCCCTCCTCCTTCCCCGCCTGCCCAACCACCTGAGGCTGTGTCTGCCACTCAGACAGGTGGCAAACAACCACCCCCTTCCCGCCCACCTGAAGGCACTGATTTCATTTTTACCAATTTCTCCCCTCGGTCTTTTCGAAAAAGGGAGGGACGGCCCCTCGCCCCAAAAACGAAGACTCCGGTTTAGCAAATATAATGTTGTGGCGCTCAAGACCGTATTATCTCATCTGCCGGAGTCTGAGTGAATTACCGTTCAAGGTCATTCAGGGTCGCCTCGCCCCTCTCGCCCTCTTATTTTGAATCCTGCCTCGCAAGAAAGAACCGCTCGTGCAATCACCAGAGGGCTGACACACATGCCACGTATTGTTTAGGGTAGTGCCACAATAATAACGATGATAAAAAGAAGGGGTCGATGACTCGATGCCTAGCGGGAATCGAGCCACTTGACCCAGTCCTGTTTGAAATTTGCAAAGGAGTTCCCGATAGCCGGAAGCAATCGTCAAACTTTTCACGAATTGTATATATTTTAATACTATAATACATTTAAAGTTAAATTCTAAATGGCATGAGATCACGTGACTAATTACTGTTGTCTCTGATTAAGTGGCCAGCTTGAAAGACCGCAAAATAAAGCAATACAAAGTCATCATACTCTTTTCCAAGAAACCGTTCTAATTGTTTCATTATTAAAAAAAAAACTAATGAACTGCACACTACATCTACATATTTCGTAGTTTTGATATGAAACAATTTGCTGTTGTGCTTGAAGGGTAGTGGCGACTCCAACAATTCTGAGCACGCGAAGAATGACAAAATAAAAACAATACTATGTCATTATCATCATAGAGAATTAAAGAATTCATGCCGGAAAATATACCACTAGTGGCGGATAAATTTTACGCACTTTTAAATTATTTTTAGAACGCTTTACTCAATTCTTTTTACACGATAGATACGTTCCACTAAAACCGTGTAAAAAATGATTTAACAATAGGTAATAATGATAACAAAATATTATTCATACATATGTGTTTAGATTTAGAAAAAAATAATACAGTCAACCCTTCTATAGCGCTTAGATAGGGACCACGCTATAGAAACGCGCTCTGTAGAAGACAATTGGGTTATACGGAATGTAGGGTATGAAATCTTTATCAATGTCTTGACTTTTTTTAAAAATGGATTATTCTAAGAATACAAATCGTTATTCATGATGTGATTCATATGACGGTTTCACTAGCACATGGTACTTCGTACCGGATGTGAGCGAGAAAAAACATCGGCATTTTTTGGTTAAAAATAAAAGATGAATGTTTTTTTTATTGAGTTGGAACATTTCTGGAGCTTCAATTGCGAATGTTGCAGAGCTACGATAGCGTAGTTCTTCCCAACCACCGTCCACCATCCACTCTCACCTCTACGATGGTCTGCAGATGGCGATTCTTCGGTCCACGAACGATGTGTCCAAAGTACTTAAAGTCAATTTTACGGTGTCCAGATCTTATGCTCCTTGTGAAGGAGTTGCAATCCATTATACAATGGTGTAAAATAAAGTATTTTATTTTTACTGGGTGCGTGAAATCAATCCGCCACGGGCGTATGTTTTGGCCAAAGAAAAATTATATATTTCGGCATATATTGAAGACTTTCATTAGTAAGACAAAGAATTTAACTTGGCAAAAAGGAAGGAATTCAACTGCGCATAGTATATATATATATATATATATATAGTTAATGTTGTAATTGCGATTTTGTAATAAGTTTTTTAATTCGTTGACCTTGTCTCCAGCGTTGTTTCCACATATTAACGAACCCGACAATACATTGGCCCGGCTACAACTGTTTTTATCTTAAATCCAGTGCAGTGGAAACGACAGCTGGCGCACTAACACACAACCAGCGGCAGCAGCAGCTGTCCCCACGTGTGCTCAGCGTCGGACTGTGGCCGGAGACAATGCTCCCTGGTGACCACAACATTTCCCCGTCGTCCTTGAAGATACCACCAGGTCCGAGACACGCACAAATCCCGGACCTGGGCTAACCGGGCCTCGCTTGACATTCGAAAGATGAAGAGTTGCCAATCGCGAGAAACACCTTTTGCTCCACAGAAAGAACAGCTGACGTTGCGCAACTCTATGTAAATTTCAGCCATACGACAGGAGTCTATTGAACAAAAATCGTGTGTTAAATCAAACTGTTGAGCAACCTAGCCAGGTGTCGCATCTTCGTTGCCATTTTTTTCGGATAGCGCGTGTCTATTACCTTTTCCGATCCACCGATCGAGTCTCCCCTCTCATTTCCACCGACTTATTTTTTGAAATTTTCACCGGATGCAAATACTAAACACGCCGTATGTGTCCGATAATTACGTATGCGAAATTACCAGATCCACCCCGCGATATGGCACCAAACTGCTTTCGTTTTTAATATTTTTTGTCGTATATAAAATTGTTTTGTGAGTGAATTGTCCTGACATGGTAACAGGACTCGAACAACAGCAGAGGCGCCAGGTGCTCTCTGCTCAGCCACAGCTCCACACACATACACACACACACGCATGGGTGTAGCTCGGAATAAATAAATTATTATTCAACAATACGCGTGCCAACTGGCCGTTATCCTTTTCGAGTTTATTATAATTTTAAAATTGAGTCGGAAAAAAAGATATCGAAATTTAAGGGCCGTATGATAATTTGAAAGATAAAAAATAGTGGCGGCCAAACTTTTTATTTGAGAGTTTTCTGGAGCAAATTACGGGGGACGTAAAATATACAACTTTTTCTTTTCTCGTAAATTAGTTTATTACATTTTATCCCTGTGCGCGCGGGCAACACTGCTTCAACGGTCGAGGAAATGACGTACTTTTTATTAAGGCCCATTTTTTGCCCATTTGAAATTTGACAGCTGCTTCTCGTTCCCTTTTATGTGTCAACGCACCTTCTGCCTACCTTTATTATATTCGAACGCGAATAAAAGCAAAATTTTATTCGACAATTTTATTAAATTGCGATTTATATTTAAATTATTATTGTTTAAATATTTTTAATACATAATATATGCATCATATTTTGAATCGTAATTCGTTTGTTAATTTTGAAATTTATTTTATTATTCATTTATATTTAATATAGGTAACTAGCGACATCTTACGGCGAACTATATATCTTGAGTGATTCGTTTCTTGGATTATTTTTAATATAAATTTCTCCACAGAGATGGTGTTTTTTACATATATTTTTATCTAAATTATTTATTTATTTGCAATTTGGTTTGCTAATATTATTTGTAGTGTTTTAAAAAATATGATTTTATGATTTTATTTATGTTTTTCGTTTTTCATTTTGTTGTAGCTTATTTTTGGTCCCGATGGCACTCTACAAACTGTCAAAGGAGAATCTCGAAGAGGCCGTGGACGAGGCAGAGGCGGCGGAGGGGTACGTTTTTATTTATTTTCATTTTATGGTTTGAATATTATTTTTTATTCATTTAATTTACTTATTTTTATTTCAATAAAATATTTACGAATATTTTGCTAATATTCGAACCAAAAATATATAATAGTTTCATAGTTTACCAATAGATGTCAATTTTCTTAATTTCAATAACAAAATATAAATTATAATGAAAAATGCATTATGTCAAATACATATTGCATTTAAATGCAATTTAAAAAAATATAAATTATTGAAATGAGAGATGTTAAATTTTTGTATATAAAATATATCCACGATTTGACTGCGCCTGACGTAAATGTACATTTATTGCCAGTGTGTGTTTTATTGCGGCCGTTAACCACAACTGAATTTGATTCATTCATGAATCACAATTGAATAAATGCCGTAGTAGATTTATATATCTATATCGTATATTCGTTTATTTATTAGCACTGTCCATTCATTGACCAGAAATTGACCCACCGACCGATTCAACGTAAAACACATTAAACCTGTCTATGAACTATAATAGTATCGAACATCAAAGCAATCTTTATAGCCAAACTGTATGCGTTATACAGAATGCATCTTCAATATTATGCAATCATCGTTATTGTCTTTACAAAATAATATTTTTAGCCCGTTTTTATTGAATAATTTATCGCGATTAATCCGGAAACTCTCAATTGATCCAATCACCGATCGGTGCACGTGCTCGCATATCGTAAACGCCTATCTTAATTATTTGATTGGTGTTAATTTTCATTTCAGACGCCACTTTTCCTCCATTAAAACCTCCGACAAGGGCATCGAACGCATTTCGCTGCGATGCAAACTTGCATACCTAGTTTCCCAGCGGTCCGTGCCTTATATGGTAAAATGTATAACCAAATGACGTGCCCTGCACAAGTTTCGACATCGAAGAAAATCATTTTTAATATTTTTTCAAAATATTAAATATCTTGGCGACGAAAATTTGCCCAAGATGTGTGTGTGTATATATATATATACATACTTAGGACAAATATATTTATTCGTTAAATACCCTTCTTGCCTTCATGAATATTTAAACGTTTGCAAAAATATTTCTTCATTATAATAATTATACGCGTTTTATTCAGCGACTTTAATTAATACAGATTATTGTACTGTGGAAATGTTTTAGTGTGTCCTATGCATATTTCCACTGCCATCCTTCATCCATAATGAATAGAAAGTATTTTGTTAAATGAGAATATTATACTAAGAAATAAGAAAAACTAACACTCGCATGTGAGTTTTTTTGATTAATGTTTGCTATAAATATTATGTGTTTCGTTATGTATTTATCGAAATGCCACTCTTCGTCTTCTGTCGACGATATAGAGCTCTTTAACATACCACGAATTTATCTATTGCCCTTTTATAATAGAGAAATATTTTCGAAAGACGTTTGAAGACTGCATTCGTAGTCTTGATCTTCAAAGTGATGGATGTCTGTAATGTATAAATTGAGAATACCTTGTACAGGTAATTCTAGAATTACACGATAGATTGGTTTTTAGAAAATGCTGTGTTAAATAAGACCCAGAGCAATTACAAAATGTAATAATTTTCTTCATTTTCTGAATCATTTTCATCATTTGTATCTTTTCCTGTTTGATGTATAGATTTGAAAAAATGTTTGATGTATAGATTTTGTTTAATTTACAAAATACAATATAAAAAACCAAAACTCAAGTTTTGTATGGGTGCTTAGTCTTCAGTAGCGCGGTCCCTAACTCGGCGCTATAGGAGTGTTGAGTATATTCCTTAAAAACTCGTTATTTTCAGCTACTTTCAGCTGATTCAAGTAAAAAAATATTCCAGATTTTGTGCGTGTTAAAGCGAAGCCGTGCTATAGGAGGGTTGCATACATTTGATTGCCAATTTACGCATACATCTGTTTTTTTACACGGTTTTAATATAACAAATAATTTAAATAAGCCATTCTACTGACTAAGATCAAATTTAGAAAGCTTTAAACTTGTCGATAAACTAGCAAGATATATTTCTTGAGCATAATATTTTATTAATTAACAGTGTATTGCATCTTATGCAAGCGGATGCGTTTTGTAGACTGGTCTTACAATGGCGTGAGAATTCCTCTTTTGTGTCCATACCAATCCTGTCTTGATATGTTTTTTTATGAAGAGGTTTCCTTCTCTTGGTCATTGCTGGCTGGCATTGGATTTTAACCTCCCTAATGTGTCCAGGCAAATAAAGCAGGAGGAAGTTTGTCTCCGGTTTAACTCTCGGACGTCTCTGTGCGTTCTGGCGTGACGATAGCTAGCATTAACCTTGTTGCGCAATAGCAATCATTTCGCCGTGGGAAAGACCTTTTCAAAAAAGGCGGTCTCCTACTAAGGAGGAATAAGGAACTAAACTAAGGACTTCCTTCCCAGAGCATAATGGGTATATTTATTAGCGATCATAGTTATAATAATCATAATAATATTTATTTTATTTCCTAAATGTCTTTTTATATGGGTTTTATCAAATTTTAAATTTTATTAAAAAAATATCGGCCACGATTAGTATTCAAGGAACACAGCGTTATCTCACGAACCTATCTCACCATAATTTTACTTATCGGCATAGGTTATGGCCAGTTAACTGATTGTTTAACATATTTTTTTCCATTTTAATTCATGATTAAAACAAAATTTATTCAGATTTCGTATTCAGAATCAATAATGTATGTTTTCATTGTCGGTCGGTTTGTATTTATTTGAATTTGGCGCCGTCGGCTGTCAGTGTGTGTACTTTTTTCAAAATGGCCGCGCTCCACGCGGACGATGGTCACTTTTGGCCATAATTTTTGCGACGCGCGACGTTGCACGCAGAAACTAAGCCAATGTTGCCAGCACAGCGCGGCGAAACTTTTGAGTTGGACCACAAGTTGGTTGTAATTGCAAATTTGGGCGCGCGGCTGCCGCCTACCCAGCGCGGCGCTACGTTTAATATATTCGGGCGCCAGTGCGCATGCGCGCCGCCGACATCAATCGATATTCAACCTCGCGATATTGTTTTTTTTTTCAACTTTTTTTTTTATTATTTACACATCTTCATTTTCTTCTTTCTCGGCGCGGATTATAACGTTATTGGAATATAACTTGCGACGTCGCATGTTATGAAAATGTCTTATGAAGACAAATGCTCTCGGGGTAGAATACAACTGCTTTTCGTTTTCCGTTTTACTGTTATTGTATTGGTTTGATTCTCGGCTAAATATATTTTTTTCTCTTTTTTTTTGAAAAAGGGGCTTTAAATATTCTCTAGATACGATCTATGCATTCATTTTTTAATAATAAAATATATATTTTTGAATTTGTTGCGATCACCTTTTAGCATTCTCGGATGTCGCACAATTTTCTTCTGGAAAAATACTCTAACCGTTACCGTCTGGCCCCGATAGTATGGCCAGGTACCCTGAGGAACAGGACGGAATAGACCGTCTGGCCAAGGTCGCTCACCCCCGACGGGGACTTCAACCCAATCCCGGACCTCGACCCCGCGGCCCTTCGCTTCGTCTCCACCTCTGTCTCCTCCCAAATACGTTATGTACCCGTTCCTGCCACATTGTTACTTGTTGAACTCGTATTAAATATAAACAAAAATAAATCACAAAAGAATGGACGAAAAACTTACAATATCTGTCGTCTTTTTCTTTCTAATTCATTATGTACCTAATATGTTAATACAAAATGAATTTCAAAACATATTCTCCCGATTTTATTTTGAAAAAGTAACCCGTTTCATGCGATTGTTTTTAATTTTCACATCACCATCTGCAAGACAATCATTTTAATAATAAATATATAGGTGTCCTATCTGCGGAAATGGAGGAAAACGGCTCAAAGCATAAATTGTGGGGCTCAAGATAATTAAAAATCAACATTTACATTGGCCTCCATGTTTCCATGGACATCCCTCTCTCATCCCCTCGTTATTCGTCATGTACGAGCTTATCTCGTAATTTTTACATCTACAATAATATTCGTTATTAAAATATGTAGTTGCGGTTATTAAAAAAATATTATCACTATGCGGTTAACGCACCGTTCGTGTGAAAATGTATACATTAAAAATGTGCTGTGACCCAGAAGAAGGTCGTTGATCGACGGAGAAAAAATATATATAATTGAATCTCATTATGTTCGCAATATTTATATTTTATTATCGCGCTCAATAGTGCAAAATTGCGGTCGTCGAAGATCAATATAATGATTCATAGATTCAACATTGCGACGCCGGGGCCTCCCCCTCTATATATCGACGGCGATCTGTATCCCGGCACTGCAGCGACGGCCATAATAACCCTTATTATTTTAATAATGGAAAATTGGTGTTTTGAACGCAACGAAACAAACAACCGCGAGAAGAATAGATCGTCGACTCTCGAGAAAATATCTAGCAAGTTTTCCCTTTGATTGCGCAATACGGGAATTGCGCGTATTTTTATATGGCAACATTATTTAATTTATTCAAACACATTTCGCTAGTGAAACGTTTATGTAAACTTGGAAATGTAAATATGAAACTCGTTTCGCGCGCTATATAGATATGCTTAAAATTTCCTCCGCCAGTAATAAAGTCTGTAAAACAGAAAAAAATACGAAAAAATAAAATAAAAATAGAATTAGATTTGATGCCGTCCCTCTTTTGCGCCGCACGTCTCCGGCGTCTTGCGTCCCTTTTCCTCGCGCTGCAATACGAACACGTATACGTACGAAAAGTGGACGAAACCAGAGAATTTTCATGCAATATTCGTACACCGTCGCATAAAATAAATATTATATTTTACGCGAAGAAAATTGCAGCATAATTATTATTATCTGCAATGTGAAAAACGTATCTCATTATTAATATCATATAATATAATCGGTTGAAAACTTAGTTTTTCATAGACAATTATTTTGGTGTTTTTTATTTGCGCATTGAAAACCCCTGGGCATCGTCCGCGCTCGGAAACTTCGGTCAAATTCGGCGAGCTTCCAGATTAGATTCTGCCGCGCTCGGCCGTTTTCGTTCGTATGTTTACTTTAGTTCGGTAACGTTGCAACCTTCGACGCGAGAAAATTCTGACGTTTTCGCGAAAATCTGCAATATAAAAATTTCGTCGCATTAACAGGTAAAGATTATAATACGCTCGCTCGGAAAATTCAAAATTTGAATATATTTTCGTGCGCGAACAGCGCGCGAACGTTATGCATTCGATAGAAAATAAAAACAAAAGAATATCGGACGCGCTCGGTCGCGTTCGGAAAACAACTTCTCTCTCCTTTTCTTCCTCAACCCCGTCTTTATGCAACGCCTCCCGAGGGTTTCAAACTGCGTTGCATCCGCAATAATTAAATATATTATTAACGTATTTGTCGACTCGTCGCAAATTGTGCGCGCGACATCTGTCAAATTCGAATCGCGGATGAAAAAAATGTTGCCATGCTAAAAAAATATTTTTCCTCGGCGTTTTTTTTTTCGCTCAAATTTTTCGATGGGAATGTGTGTCGCTTTTATTTTTGTGTTTAATAAGATTATGGGAATTGATTGGGAAGTGCGGCCGTATGTAAATGCGGGCGTGTGCGTGTGGCGCGAGTTGGCCCCCGAGCCGCGCGCCGCCCGGTCGTGTCGCGGCCAGCTATGCCCGCGGCCCTTCCCGCCCAAACGGAACTCGATTCAAATCAGTCGGCGCTCGGGCTGACCTCGGAGACGTCCTGGCGGCGGTTGACGTGTCGCTGACGACGCTCGTTCACGGATCGACTCTCGTTTTCCGCGCGTTTGACAGTTCGCAGCCTGCGGTTTTCGACCGAAACAGCGGAATAGTCGGCCATACCCGCCGGACGAAAACAATATCACGTGTCGTTTTATAAACACCGCGCTCAAATTTTACGCCGGATACGTTGCCCGAAACGTTATCTCGCATACAATACATATATATTTGTATAATACGTGTGATTTAAAATTAAATTCGATATATTTTCTTTAATTGAATCCATGGTGCCGCGTGGATCGAGCGATTGATTGTGTCGAAGTTTGCAGCAGAAGAGAAGAGGTAATTATCGTATTCTCGTATTCTCGTAAGAATCGTATTCGCCTTCGAACGGACGACCTCGTTCAATTAGGGATGCCCTTCCTCGTCGCGTGGCCGATGATGATGGCCGTTCGAACAATTTATCTAATAAAAGATGACCGTCGCCGGCGACTCGCGGTACGTTGACCGATTCCATTTTTCTATATTCGCGTCCTTCGCGTTACGTAAATAACGATACTAGAAGTCACGTAACCAATGTTTACCCAATCTTCGTTTATCTACGTCTCCGGGGTCACGTGATCGACGATGCGGCGCATACCTTCGATTACTTTTCATTGCGATATATCGAAAAGAGTTAAATTTTTGCGACTCGTCGACGAAACTTGATCTCCGTTGACCGCTTTCTTTTCGTTTTGTCGACTTTCATTTGTCGGCGATATTTTCGTTTCGTTCGCGATCTTCGGACGATATCGGCCGTCGATCGGGTGTCGATAACATTTTTTTAATTATAAACATGCGCTAATGGACACATTAAAAAAAGTAAATATATTTAGATTAATTAACTGATATGAAATAACATTGAATCGATTCTTCCGTGTCATTCTTATCGCCGTGTATGATTATTCGTTGTCTAAAAAATAATGGTCGGTATACATTTTTAACCTATTACACTCCATTTTGTTTCAACAGAACTCATAATAATTTATCAAACAAAAATTAATGTAAGATAAATTGATAATTGGTCTAAGTAAACTCATAAAACATATTGAGTAATATCAAGTCCACTTGTTATCACAAGTTTTCAGATGTAAATCTGATATTTTGAAAGATCTGTCTATGAGATATTTTGAAATATATTCATGCATTTGTTTTGATTGTCGAAATACTAAATATTGTTGTTTTCTGTACTAACAAGCAACATTTCAGCAGCCAAATTTTTACGAAAAATTCTGATAAAATTTTATATAATTCGAGAAAAATCCAAGATTTTCTTCTCGATTATATTTTTTTTAACGTTTCAATATTTTTAGTACCCGTTGGATAGATATATCTATAGTTTGGACTTTTAAAATATATTTGATATAATTGAGCAATTTAAAAAACACTTGAATTTGTTTATATATCAAGCACAGTATCAAATCTTAATAAAAAATAATCATTTTTGACATATATGAGATTATTGTTGACTCTTCTAATCAATAATTAATTTCTTTTATTGAATTATTACCGAAATTGAATAAATTCTTCGATAAATTAATCTCACGTATTATACAAATTTATTTGCTTCCGTCTCAATCAATTTAAACAGTCATATTTTTTCTTAAAAATATAATATAACGTCTCGTCTTTGTATAATTTGCAATTATGTAATACCCAATATATCTACTTTAAAATGGCAATGTTTAGAGCGAATTGAATATATTAAATTTATATATATATATTTTGAAGTTTTGTAATATTGTGCTCTACGAGATATCGAAATAAACCAATCACGAATTTGTATAAATAAACGAGAATGTTTTATGTTTAAAATTTGCATAAATATTTAAATCATCAATGTAAATTTTATATCAGAAGAACTTATCAAATGATTCCAATTGAATTTGAATTAATTCAATATTTGACGCGAATTAAAATTTATATTACGGGTAAAACTTGAGGTAAAATATTATAGGGCCAACATAAGATTGGCAACCCTGATTTAGAACTTATAATTTTCCTGTTCGCTTTGATAACAGTCAATTTGCGTCTCACAATTGCGAATCACAATTGGCGAGGTCGATCGTTTTCGACCACTGCCACATGTGCTTCTCGCTACCGAACCAACCGACACACGTGGTTTCGGACTACGCTTTTGTTTACACGGTGTTTACGAAACGCGATGCTGACGAATCACCGTTACCCAGCTCAGCGACCAGTGGCGTCGATTTGTGGCACGCGTGCCGCTTCCGATTGCACAATGGCCGACCGTACCATCGATCAAACAGTTTGGCATTGACACATTTGTACGCACGCACAGAAATATCGTAGTAAACACTCGGATTCGACGATATTTCTTTTAAAAACTGACTTTTTGCGACACTGCGTCACGTGTTACGGTATTTTCTTCGCTTTTTGTTAAAAAAAAACATTTTTAATGTACGTGACTATAAAACACATCAACGGAAGTGATTATTAGTCACACCATTTTTTTAAATATTTTCTTAGCAATTTGTTACTATGTACGTTGTCAATCGACGCGTATTTGCGTCGTATTAAAATTCGCGCTCAGGCGGTTCACGTATTTCACGTGGTCACGTTTTTCTCATTTTCCAACTCGCGAAAAAAAATGGCGGGAAAATAACAGTCCGTACAGTGTTTAGTTGTTCAAGTATATTATCTAGAATCCTAATCTAGCTTAAACTTGGCTGATTTTTTACCTAACTATTTTTTTACACGGTAGATACATACGATCCATGAAAAACCGTGTAAAAAGTGATAAAAATAATAGAAAAATTCATAGAAGATTTGTTCCTAAACCTATAATTAAAAAAACGTAAATTGAATGTGGTATAAAATATCGCGCAAAAACAGTAAAAATGAAAACTCAATAAATATACAAAATATTATTCATACATATGTATTTTAATTAAGAAAAATATCATACTAATCATCGCTACTTTATAATATACGCGTATATACAATGAAACCCATTTTTACATTTTTGAAGAATTGATTCTTCAGGTTCCTTTGATCTCGACTACCATTCGAGAGTCTGGTAAGGGCCATAAGATCAGCGATTGAGTGTTTCGTGACTGGCAAATGATCATAAAATGATTTAATTCATAATACTTTAATATTTTTGTTTCTGAGAATCGCGTAAAAAAAATAATTCATGCAGAAACATCTTATTAATAGTTAGTTTTAGTAAACCGTGTTATTTCAAAACCGCGAAAAAAAGTTATTTAGGTTTTCTGAAGGTTGATATTTGATTCAGCCTCTCCAACATATTTTTTTGTGTGCAGAATATGGCCAAAATTAAATCGACAACGTTTCATTTAGCTGAAAAATATAAACACTGGATTGTTTCAGCCATCCATTGACACAGATTCATTTGACCGCGTTGAAAATCCGTGCCGTGGAATTGACAAAACAGGAATTTTATTTAGCCCCTGCGGGTCACGTGCCACGGCCGCCGACGGCACGTAGGCGGCACGCCGTACCCGAGCGTTCCGGTATGGCCGCCGACTGTTTCATTCATATTTTGTGCGATCGCCACTACAATACCGCACACATACGCGCCGTCGTTTCGTCAATGAATTTCAACCCCTGCCAACATATATTTGTTTTACTATCGCACTACATAGTAGTACTTAACATTATTGCAAATATGGTACTCCAAAAAAGCGATATAGAACCCCATTGTGTTAATATGACTTCTTTTCCCATTGCCGAGATAAACGCGTAATGGCGTCATTAAACCTTATCCATATTTATCATCCATTGTTTTTCACATTCATGACCTGAATATACATACGCGCATATGTGTGTGCGATAATAGCCGTCGAATAATATATTTTATGGTGAAAAAATGCAGAGAACTGCATCCGTCGCTCATGCAACTGCATCTCGCTTGACCGATCTTGAGCATCATAACAAGCTCATGCTCTGTTTCACTCCGTACATTCGTCCTGATTTAGTCTGACAATCTTTTTCTTATGTTTGGCATATTGCAACTGGCAAAACTTAATAATAATACCTGAAATATAATACAACAAAGGGCCATATTGTGAATTGTTCAAGGGAACAATGCCTTTTTAAATGCAATTTTCTATATGTAATATTTTAGGATATTGTGCGCCTATTCTAGTTTCTTTCTAAAATTATTACTTAAAGTTCAAAGCTAAACGTTTTAGTAAATAAATAGCTTCATTTTTTAGTTTAACGACCAAATCAGCTTATCTTGCTCGAGTATGAATAGGATATGGCATTTAACAATTCTATACACAACTTAGCCATATCCAAGACGAGAAAATCGCGTGTATTTTGCTGACTGTTGCTTGTCGCTGTTGATTAGGTTTCAGTATTAATTAATCTGTTTATTTTTTTGCAAGAATTCCTCCCTCTGTTTCGTCTAAATCTCTTTTCCTCTTCGTTAAACAGTTCACAAAGGCCAGCTCACCTTTGAGTAAGCCCTTAACCACAACACGGTTCTCCGGTATTGTTGTCTGAGGAAAAACAGCGTCGAGGAAATCGGGTTATCCCTTCTCGTCCCGACGATCTCTCTCTTGGGCTTTATCCGGTAGACGAGCGCCAGACGGTCGCCCTCCGGCTCCCTGCTCCCCCCTCACTTCCCACACCCCCGCCGGCCTAACCCTCGCAAGGGATGCGAATACCCGGCCCAACTTTGGGCACGGCTCAGACACGATTTGTGTCAAGAGATCGGAATAGACCGTAAACGTATTCGGCGATTTGTCAAGTATTATTAGGCTGCTACGGAGGTTGGAGGTCTTTCCTCCGGGAGTATATCAAAGGAGGAAGAGGGTGAATTTTGAGAGGTGTTTGCAATATTTTTTTGAATTATTATATATAATCATACTCTATTATTTTCAGTATATCAACAATTTTATCCCAATAAATGGGCAGGCCCAAATATGCGAAGTTTGGGATAAAATTATAAAAAATATGTCTAAACATTTAATTATTAAAAAAAATATAAGTACATGAAAATTATAAATTAAAAATATAATCAAAATTGAAAACAATAACTCGAAAAATGGACATAAATAAATATGTCTGCACAGATTCAACTATTGTACCTTCTGTTTTTGTAGAATTTCAATTATACAAAATCAGTAAAGGTATTGCGGATGATGAGCTTCCGTCATTTTGGCTTAAATCATCTGTCAGAATCATAGATTAATTGGCATTCCACAATCGATCATATCTTTTTATAATTTAAATATTACTCTTAACTGATCGATCCGTCATGGCAGCGATCCTCAGAGATTCCAAACATTCCAAGTCAAGGTTTTGATGAATTCTTCATCAATATCTGGACGTTTTTGTAGACAATGGATTATTCTAAGAATTTAATAGTTATTCATGACACGGTTCATATTTTGGGTTTTTAACTTATCAATGACGCGTAAATGACAAGCGCACTCGGTGTTGTCCTGCCTTAGTCTGAGCTCTTGCCGCACATGTCAATCGCACGGTTTCACTCGCACTCGGCACATCGTACCGGATGC
>JAGXCT010035511.1:0-15610 GCA_022495035.1 Philopotamus ludificatus | reverse complement strand
TACCGTCAAATTGCAATAACCGGTAAACGGTAAATAATTTCTCCCATTACCGGCTATTTACCGGTAAATGAAAAAAAACGTGGATTAGATGATTAAAGTATAACTGTATGAAGCTACTTTTATTAAAATATTCCATATTTATTATTATTTATCATTTATTGTATTATGATCATTAAGATAATTAACCACATCGTAATATATCGTCCTTTTTTCCTTTATTCAAATTATTAGCCTTTTTTTTAAGTTCCTTGGCTGAAAAAGAACTGTATTTAGACACTTTCTTAATTATAAATGTCAGTGTTATGTCGCCTGTATATACAATAGATTTATGTTTTCACGACATAGAGTTTCTACAGCTACTTTTACTGGTAATGCCAATGTTTTGTCAGAGATCTTATCAAATTCAATATTATCGCCGATATCAATTATTTATCCCCGATTTTATATCAATCAAGCTTTTAAAGATCGCATTTTTTATTTTATAAAATCGTTCCAGCATTTTCAGGAAGGAATTCCACAGATTTTTGCAATCTTGATGCAAAGTAAGTTCTTTTAAGCTTATTTTCTTGATAAAATCATTTCTGGTGATTACCGATAATATTTTTTAATTTACTGGTAATTACCGATGATGCGTTTTTGGCGATTTACAGGTAAACCGATAAACCGGTAAACCGGTAATGCAAACCATAGTTTAGACTGAAGGAAAGTATCGAGGGCCTAATTAACTTGCTCGTCATTAATGAAGGTTTATCCATTCAATTTTTTTTTTAAGGAGCAGAAAAGGTTGTAGTCTATAGAAGTAAGATCTGGGGAGTAGGGTGGATGTCGCAAAACAGATCACTTTTGCTGTATGTGGTCTGGCGTTATTATGTAACAGGATAACGCCTTTCCTAGAGTCAGGACGTGCAGGACAGTTTTCTAGCAGATTTTCTTGAACTCTTTGCATCTGCTGAACGTATGTATCGGCAGTAATCGTTTCATTGCGCTTCATCAGTTTGTAGTGGATTATTTCTTAACGATCCCACCATACATACAATAAAGTTTTCTTGCTATGAATATTGGCTTTAGGGTTCGGTAAGGGTGGTCCTTATCCAACCGTAGTCTTTTGGGGACAATATTTTTATAGGTGATCCATTTTTCATTGCCTGTTATTGGCTTGTCCACAAAAGACTCGATTTTATGCCGCGAGAGGAGACTTGTGGCAATAGACAATCGTTCTGCCTTTGGCCACTGAGTTATTAATTAATTATATTAATTTTAAATGTGGTACTCATATGCCTAACTTGCTCACTTTCCCCAAATTTTCAGGTGGCGATAAACTGTAGATTATGACGTATTGAGTCTCTCTGCCTAGTCATTTGACGTGGATTTTGTTCCAGTATTGCATTTAAAATGTGTTTACAGAAGTCGGAAGGGTGACCCGCCCTTGGTTCATCTTTCAAAGACTCGTCTTCGGAACCAACCTTCACAAACTAATTTTTAACTGACGGATCGGTTATCAGGCTTTCACTGTATACACTGAAGTAGCATGGGAATTGCAATTGGAAGTTATTTATGATTTTACATCATATAATAAACCTCGACAATATTATACATACGTCTTTTATCAAAAGTTTTTAAAATAGTTGTAATACAATTATAAATAATTTAAATTTTATTAATTACAACATATTATTAATAATAGAAAAAAAATAATGCAGAGAATAGGCGCAATTACAGTATAAAACAAAAAAAATCGCCGATGAGAAAAACAATATTTCATGCGAATTTCATTCATAATGTTCGTATAATACATTTTTTTTTATATTTTATTAATATTTCATAAATTTCACGGGAATAGAACTTGTTCAATCAACCGTTTCGAATAGAATGAAAGGATTTCCATAAAATAAAATCAGGCTCCAATCAATGCTATATTTAAACTGATTCAATTGCCAGCCAAATGAAATAAGAATAATTCCCTTAGGCCCATTTTTTTCGCAAGCAGGACAAATTCAGGGTAAACTTCTACATTTTAGGCGATAATCATTTTACACGACCCAATCACTAGACCTTATAAGATCGTGCGCGTGCTGCCCGGGCCCTAGTATGTAGAATCAATTTTCTTTGCCGAAAACCCAAAGTGCCTTCTTTTGGGACCCATCGTTGCGACCTAAAATAATGTCTATTTCCTTACCCCTCGCCTACTGCCTTGCCCAACCTTTTTCTTAATACATGTTCAACTTTATATCCTCGGGTAGAGAAAAAAAAGTGTTTTTCCGGCGGAAAAGATTATGAGGGACCTCATTACGCCGAAATATTATTAATATTCTAACCGCTATCGGCCTACCAGATGTTCCATACTTAACCACATGCAATAATTAATATTAGTTTATGAGACAATTGACAATTTTGAATTGGAATTGGTATTTTAGTCGAAGCAGTTATATTCGCTGCAGTAATATTCGCATGATAGCGCTGGTTAATTACCAATGATCGGATGGTTGAATATTAATAATAGAAAGCTAGCACAATATATTAATTAGATAGATACCTTTAATTTAAATAAAGCAATAAAACCAACGCATTTATTTATAAAGTAATACTAAGACTACAATTAATTTAAATAAATTATTTTCATCTGAATACAATCCAATCACGTTTCGTTCGAGCAAAAAAGTTAGGGTTCAGCTTAATTAAAAAAATATATTAGGTGTGTTATTGTACAAAACCGTTCAGAATATTTTTTATTTACATACAATGCGTTGTATTTTTAATGATGTATATTTTCTAAAACAACAGTATTTTCCTCAAATTCCCAGAAGGACGCAATTTTATTCCAACATCCAGACGTATAATTGTAATAACAATATTAGATCAATTTGTAATTTTTACGTTTTATTTTGTGTACGAAATACATTTTTATAAAATTGTATTTTCAACGATGAATATAGACATCAGAAAATCAGAATTTTCCTAAAATTTCCAAGAAGGACACGACTACGTAGTATCAAAATTCTGGTGAAAATTATATTAATAATGAGGTCAATTATTCATAACTCAATTAAACAAAATAATTTGTCTACATTCATCTCCGTTTGAAATATTTGAATAAATACATGCAATATTTAATTGAAAATTGACAATATTAATATTTATGTTTCGTAAGATATCAATGCATAGCATAAACCTATTAAAAATATCAAAAAATGATGGAACCACTGAGATCTATTGTATTGCAAACGAATAATAATTAATATATTTTTTTATTCTAGTAAATCTTTTATTAACCTAGCCGTGCCGATGAGGTATATTAAACATCCGAAGCTTTTTTTTATTTTTCTTGAATAATTCATTCAATTTAAATCCTACATGTCACAAACTTTTAGATTTTAGTTATAAAAAAGACTGAAGAATAAATAAAACAAATAATCATCGTCCTTGATTATCTGAAATTGCGAAAAAAAAATAAAAACATTAATATTCTCTATTGTTTTCACGCGCGCGATGTTTTTTCTAGCTCGCATCTGGTACGATGAGCAAAGTGCTAGTAAAACGTACGAGTAACAAGTGCTGAGTCATATTGATTAGTTAAAAAATACAAAATATCGACAAAATCTATTTAAAAAAAATGTTAAGATATTTGTTAATGAAGAGTTCATCAATATCTTGACTCGAATTTCTTGGGGTATCTGAGATACCCCATTGGAAGACGCGGTAGTTTTTAAGCCACCGTGATGGATTACGACAATAATTCGGAGGAATTAGTTTTGGCAAAGAAAGGGAATATTTAAAAATCACAAAATGTATTTTATTTACGTTTTGGTGAATCTTTGAAGTAAGTGCTTCTAGAATTTATTTTTTAATTAAGCAATCAGCTTCTTTCAATACTTCCCAACTCTTTCCTTCTACTTAATCTTAGTAAAATGTCATATTGTAGCCTTGATTCGTTCTTTTAAAACACTTATCTTACAGGTTGATTAGGAATATTTACTACAGGTTGATTAGGAATATTTGGCTCGTCCAAAGAGGGGTCTTGTCCCTTAGTAAGCCTCAACTCCATGATTAATAACTATTTTTGATTGGTTCGTAATAATCGATGATTATACATAGCTCCAACAATGATGAGGACACATAAAAAAAAACCATTCAATAATAATATCCGAATATTCGGTTAATGCAATTTATTTGATGGGCAAATAAGCTCGTTTGTGATAATTTATAGAACGTCAGGCTGCATGCAGAATTATAATTTTATTAAAATTGATTACCTAAAAATTCACCATCTCTCGTCCTAATTCACGATGACTGGGTGGAAAAAATGACACATCGCTCGTTTAGGCAGGCATAACGGCCCCGCTGTACAGTATAAAGTCATTAGGGGGCCCAACTTATGTCTATTTTTTGCCACGGTTGCGAAAAAAAAATGGCCGCAGGCTAAAGACGCCGCGAAGAAAAAGTGGCAAAGGCGAAGTAATGAACCGTAATGAGTGGTATTAGCAGCCGGGTTGTGTGGGAACGTCCCGGCACCTGCGACGAGCAACAGCCACCACCAACCACCTCCAACCACCACCACCTGGCCTCGCAGCCACCAAACGACGGCTAAGTGTATACTGAATAATTCACGCCGAAAAAAGAATACGGCCTTTGAGCGAGCGAGAGCGGGCAAATTTCCATGGATTCGCGTTTCATCAAAAGCCGGGGCGTGATGATGACTCGGCTCGAATACAAGTTAAAGCATTTGCCGACACACAAAGCGAATATCCAAATTGTTTATGGAAAGTGGGGTCCAAGCGCCATTGTTTATAAGCTCTGAGCATCAATACAGTGCTGGCCCACAGATGAGATTCATTACGAGCCCGAGCCCCGCGTTATTGTGTTTTCGAAGTAAATATATTCAGCGTATAGGATGTGGGATGATTAAAAGCTGAAATAATCCGCGTTTGGTTATCATTATGTCAATGGAGTATCATGGACGACTGGGCGAGAGCTTCAAGCTACAAAAAATTAAAATCGTGCATCATGACTTGTGTCTGGTAGCTTTTTAAATATATAGATAATAACTTTCTATCATTGACTGAACTTCATAATTATTTTTGCAGTATAAATAAAATAATATAAAAGAGCTGTACCGACTATAAAAGGATATACTGGTCACAGTTGTCGTCAGAGGAGCCAGACTCCGGTGGGTAGGTCATATGTCAAGGATCGGGACAGTCAGCAGCCGAAAAGTCGTATGGTAAACAAGACTTTTTGTCTCCGGAGAAAATGAAGACCAAGGCTGAGTTGGTTGGATTGTGTACAGAGGGATGCATCATTGAAACTTACCGGAATATGGAGCGACGTTTCGGCAGGCCGGAAAAAATGGAGAAGGGTGTTGGACGAGGCCAGAACTCTACAATAGAGTTGCGTCTATGATGATGATGATTATTATTGAATTATATATTTTTCTATTAATATTATGTATTAAAAAACTACAGAGTTCTGATCCTTTTGATCGCTCTAAAAAACAGCCATATACTTCAAAATTATATAAAATATGGTCTTAATAAGGAAACACCCTACACTATAATAATAAGGGCGAAACAAAATAAACTAGGTATTAAAGTTTAAAGACAGTAAAAAAAATCGCTTAATGAGAGAAATTTTACGATTGACGAAAGGATCAAGCATTTGTTAAGACATGCGCTAGGCCCTAGCGCATGTCTTAACACAGGGTGTGAGAAGTAAATATATGGACAAAAAAATGGTTTTTTATTACTTATTTTAGATAGTCATAGCAGAAAATGTCCATTGATTTTAAAAAAGGATGTAAAAATATACCTCAGATAGATAGTAGGGGTTGCAAACAGTGGTTAATTATCCAAAGAAATCCGAAGATAATCTCTTAAAAAAGTATGGCATATTATAAAAGAGATGCAAAAAACCTCTATTGACTAAATTCCAGAAACAATGCTGATATAAATAGACCCAGCTGTTAAAAATTTAAACAGAAGACGTATTTTTTGCTACGAAAACCGATACTGCCAATTTAGTGACAGTGGACGAATTTGACTCAACAAAAAGTTAAGACGTTCGTGCGTTTTGCTCCATCGTGAGATGAAGTCGCCATCTTGTTGCGCTACACACGGATGCCGCCATGATGACTCTACATATACTCTCTTGTCTTCCTCCATGGAAAACCACGTCGACTAACAATTGACACACAAACTGACCATTATAATCGCTGACGTTCTGGCTGCAGACTCCGTCTGAGCATCCCTGGCACAGCGTCGGGGACTGACACACGGTTAAAAGGACCAGCCGGCTTCTAGTCAGGATTATTGGAGGCTATCAATCACTGAATATATACCATGCACATCAGGATTAAGTCATTTTTGGAGTAGAAAGAAGGATCAACTAAATATATTGTTAGTGCTATGAAGCGTATATTTACATTTGACAAGCTAGGGTAATATTTGTGATTTTAATTGGGTACAGATCCTTCAACAATCCTTAAAAAAATATCCCAGAGTAAAAAAAAATTACTACAATATAGAAATAACCTTAAAAATAAAACAATAAATCCTTGAATGCGGAAAAAATGTTTTAGAATATCACATTCATATCGTTGCTTGCCTTAAGATGTTCGAAATGGTATAGGAAGGAATTACCAAGAGAGCCCTCCCTTTTTAATAGATGAAGCTTTGGGCGAAGAGTTGTGTCAAATTTTATTATGAAGGATTTGAGACAGTATCTGTAAAGTCAATCGGATTTTGTATTTCTGATCCTAGGATTAGAGATAATAATGATATCGGTGTGCTTGTTAAAGTGCATAGCTTACAGCTGACCACTGAAAACCTTATAGAACTGAAAATGTTTTACAACAAGAAGTTATGGATGACAGTTTGTCAGAGGAGGATGAGGAGGAGAAAAGAGCAGACCAAACAATCTTCTGGCGTAATAAGAGACGGCATTTCCCATGCATGGAAAACTTTTGGAAAATAATAAATATATTACAATTAATTATAAAAAATAAATAAATACACACATTCATTTATATAAAAAAAATGATATGCTTTTTGAGTAGGACTCTAAAATAAATTAAGCTATTTTATTTATGTATTTTAAAATATTTATTCGTGTAAATTATTAAATACTTTTTATTGCTAATCTCAGACATTTTTTTTGTTTTATTAAGGATAATGTTTGTATAATAAAAAAAATATATTGTGGCGGTGGTCATAAAACTTTGGGGTACTTTAGGCTAATAAAATAAATCTTTTGTACCGCATAGTATCGTCCGGGTGATGTATATTGCAAAATTAATTAAATCTTATATAGACCTTTGCTCAATAATACGAATGCATAAATGAACGTTTTTAAATTGGATTATAAATATTGCAATCAACATCCCATTGAATCAATATGAGCTCAGCACAATAAACAAGGACGTAAAAGCATTGACGGCAAAAACGCTTTTTCCCAAGAAAATTCATTATTATTTATAGCCCCAAGGTCTTTATATACTTGTGCTGAAGAATCTCATTAAAAAAGTAAATTCGTAAAAACATTACATGCCAACGTTAAATATTCCACCGCTTTGAGCAAACGTTATTTTCCAGCCATTTTAATAAATTTTTCATTATTTTCACATCTCAAACGCAAACGTTGGTACTGTTCAATGAGAGCCAAACATAATACGTTTACATAAAACGGTGCGAGACGCTAAAATTGGCTCGAGTTATAAGTAAAAATTACACGGCCCGTTCAAAAGTCATGTCCCCCTCAGGCCGCGGGGGGGATGGTGTGTGAGGGTTGAGGGGGGTGTATCTTTTCGCGGCAATTTTTCATTTATGACGGGAAACAAAAAGGAAATCTCCAGGGGCGGGGTCAGGATTATACACAGGATGATTCACAAATTTAACGGAAGCACCGACGCCGGCGTCCTTGTGGACCGGTGCCTGTTTTATTTAGCTTTTTTTATAATTCTTTTTTTTATCTCGATTTTCGACGCACAAATTTTTTGATTAGTTCCCGTTTCGCAATAACGGCGAAAAGTTCCAAATTAATAATTTGTTTAATGTGGCTCGGTCGATATTTGTTTTTTTTTTTGGTAAATTTCGTTATTTACGCCGCACGATTCGCAGATGGATGGCGAATAGAAAAGCCATAGATCTGAATTGGCATAGATGAAGTACGCCTACTCCGCTTCGACTTTTATGGTTGCCCCCGACCTGTTATAAATTCAGCAAGCCAACAATAAATTGTTGTTTGCAAAGGACATTGTTCGGTAAAAGCATTTTGAAGCCTTTGCAAACACCGCTTTGGCCCGGCTCAACTTTTGAAATCGCAGATACACATAAATGTACGTAGGTTTATTGCGGAGCGCTATCCCTGGCAACTGCAAGTGCTCGAGTACTTGGCCGCAAACACTTGGCGATATGTTGTAGGTACAGTGGGAGCGAGACTCAAATTAAATATTGTGAAAAAAAATGTAAACAGTGTGTTTTTTTTTATGTACGAGTCCTTTGAACTTGCAGCTGGGCCGCTGAGGGCGTCGCGGAAATGTCGGTGAAATTTTCCGCGCGAAATTTTCAATGCGCGGTGTAAAAATACATTTAACGAAAATGTTACATGAATGTTGATGGCAAAGCTCCGGTCGGATGCTGGATTCTTTTATGAAAGGGCACGTGCATATTTATTTTTAGATGTTCATTAATGAGATTCATTCATCAATTTATTAGATGCCGTCGTTGTTATGCGACGGCAACCTCCACGAAATATAATCGTTTTGATTAAAAAATACGTTGTTACGGAAAAAATCAACAAAAATCTGTTATGATCTTAAGGAATGTTTTTATTATGGGGACCGAGTAATCAGAATTTCTCCGATGAGCTCATTCAGGTTTTGTTATTACGTTAAAGATATAGTTGTACATTTTATTTTTAAAAAATGTCAAGGCCAATAGTAAAAGTAGTACACCTACGTCATTGTATGCTATTTTTGTTCGATCAAGGAATGAAGGCAAACAAAGCAGTGAAAAAAATTACCGATACTTACGGGGATATTCTGAAACAATACAAGTGTCATCGATGGTTTAAAAAGTTTAAAAATGGTAATAGTTATCCCAAATATTTCGCACTAAAAATAAGACCCCAACAATTAGATATTGTGATGTCCTGAAGGCAATAGTGGATACAGATTCTCGTTAAACGAATGAGGAATTATTATCCAAGATTGGCTGTCTATAATCTACAGTTCAGGATCATCTTCATCGCATAGGAAAATAGTACAGGCAAGGAATTTGGGTTCCTCATGAATTGACGAAGACAGCGCTTAACTGCGTACCATATGCGCGTCTCGTTTGTCTCGGTATGAAGCCGATCCGTTTTTGCGACGAATTGTAACTGGGGATGAAAAGTGTGTGCTACACAATAATACTATATAAAGAAGAGAGAAAAGACTCTTGAGTATTGCGTTAAAGATGATATGGCAATCCCGTTGGTCTGCTGAAAGTACGGGCAGAACTAGTTTCCGGTTCCTCCCAACGTACTAGCTCGAGTTGAGCTGCATTGGTTTGTTTCTGACCATTACGTGTTTTAGTTTGTCATGGGTCATGGCTCCTTTAACGCCAATCTTCATCGTCTGGGCTTCAGAGATGACCCAGCTTGCGAGTTTTGTGACTCCAATGAACAATCATCATAACACATTCTTTGGGAATGTCCAGAGTTTTCTTATAAAAGAGAGACTATGCTCAATGTATTGAGGTGGTCCCCTGGCCCCGTCTGTTACCAGGACCTTGTCTCCGTTATACCTACTTACAGGGCCTTTGTGATTTACGCCGGCCAGGTCAGAGCGAGATTCTCCTTCCTTAACATATCACCCTTGCCTTCTTTGGTGCAGGTCGCCTGTATTTTCATGGGGTATTTAGATGCGATGGTTGCCACGATGTCTCATCAGAGGTAGTCTTCATTCAGACTCACAGTAGGGCGGGCCCTCCAGGAAAACCTCAGCCATATTTTGTTATTATTTATAATACTTTTGTAATATTATAGTTTTTATTTAATTATAACGTAGAGTAAAGTAAATAATTGTAGTTGAAAATGTATGGCTTATGAATAAATAAATTATACAGAAAAAATATTGACTTTTTTCCGGAGAAATACCTGTTTCGACTCTTTGACAATCTCCAATAATAAAGAAGGTCCTTATTTGTGTGTGGTGGGGTTTTTCTGGAATTATACACTAACGCCATCGATTGGGTTAGGTTAAGTAAGAGATATTAAAAAACTGTTATCAATGACGCGTTCCACAAACAACTTTTTTAGACAGGACAATAACAGGCGATGAAAATGGATCACCTATGAAAATATTCTCCGTAAAAGACAATGGTTGAATAAGGATCAACCACCCCTACCGGACTCTAAAGCCAATATTCATGGCAAGAAAAAAATATTGTGTGGATGGTCGAGTTCATGAAAAACTACCGGAAAAGCGTCCTGCACTCTTGAATCTAAAAAACGTTATCATATTACACGATAACGTCAAACCACACCCGACAAAAGTGACTCAAGAAAAAATTTTGGAGAACAATTGGTCTGTTTTGCCAAATCCATTCTACTTCCCAGATCTTGCTAATACGGACTACCACCTTGTCTGTTCCTTACAGATATTTTTGAATCGAAAAACTTTTATTAATGATTAGCAAGTCAATCAGGCCCTCGATACTTTGTTTAAGTCTAAACCTCCGAAATTTATAAGGAGGGGATCGATACGTTGGTAATAAGATGAGAGAAGGTTATATTCAACAGTGGTGAATACATTATAGATTAATATTATCTTTAAAGGCAAAAAAAGTATGATAAAAAATCGGAAGTTATTAATGACTCAATTAATATATATTTATTATGCATATATTTTCAGTTCTAGTATTTTTTGTAATTAATAAAAATGATTGCTTAGTATACAGATTTATTCGTTATTTATTTACAATAAATATCGAAACTCAATTTAGAAAGACGAAAGATAGATGAATGCATTAAAAACTTTAAAAATAAAACCAAATGCTTTTAATACTGAACGAATTTAGCTGGAAAGGTTTCGAACAGACGCATAAAGTGTATCTGTATATGTATACATATATGTGTACATACATACGGGGGTACGTGTTTCGTTTTATGTGTGCTCTAAGTGTTAAGAGTTTTTCTTCTTTTTCCTTTTCTCGCAGGTGAAATAAAATAAGCCAATGGTATAACCATAAAATTCGTCTGTCAACTCATGGTTTTCTCCTTCGATTTACGGCTTCTCATATCTTAAGGATAAAGAATTTGAGATTTACACAAAGCTGTTTTCACCGGGGGGGCATTCACTCCTTTTTACGTTTAATAAAAAAACTTAGGCCAAGTAGGCGGCCGAGACGTAAAAATATCATAAATATATTTTTTTTATGCGTAATACCGCAGGTGTGTGAGGCACATGCGTGCTGGGACCGCGTTAAGTGAATAGGTGCATGTCAGATTCGTATTGTGAAATTATATGTTGGGAACCGTTCATTTTAATGTAATTTTTATGGCGAAATTATGAAAAAGAAAAATATAAAATTAGGCTGATAGCATTTCGGATACATGATACAGCTTACATTTGAATATGTATGTCCACAACGCTTATGTAAGATGATTTTAACTCTTAAAACTAAAAAATACTTAAGCATTATTTTAATTGTTATTAAGCCAAAATTCGAAAAAATAAGATAATTGTAATCAGAGATGATGTATTGCTTAATGTGTTATTAAAATAAATAATGTATCATATTCCAATTAGGATAAAAAGTATTTTAACATGTTATACATAGTAATGAAGCTTTAAGCTTAATGCTGATACTTTACAAAACATCCTTTTGCATTATTTATCGCTTGAACGCGGAAAAGCTCTAAAATTACGTGTTCATATTGGTGGTAATATAACTATTTAGCACTAAATATCTACTTCATTTTCATTGTCCTTGTTTTTCTCTAGAATATTGATTAGGAATTATTTTTAAACTATTTGTTTATATAATATAAATTAAATTAAAATGCAGGCTTATCTAGACCTAGCAGGCTAATCTAATCTAGATTCTAGTTTAAAATACAATAAATAACTAGGTATTTGTAAAATGACTTTAAATTAATATGTCGTTGAGCAAAATTAGTGTTATTTATAGCTAAAATTATTTTTGAAGAATATTTAGAAAGCATATAAATACACTATTCACACTTATAGATATTTAAGAAATATTTACATATACTGTATATATAGTCAATATAAATCAATATCTGTATGTACATACATATATAAAAAGGACCCGAAAGAAATCGCGCTTTTTTTAAATGAAAAAAAATCCGATAGAGGTATCCCAGGGACCCCAAGCATTTTAAGTCAAATATCATCTTGTAATTTATTTTTTAATAGCAGCAAATATTGTTGTTTATATTTTTCCCCCCAATTACATATAATAAAGGGAAATGATTATTTTTATTATTTATTCTTTAGCTTATTTTGGACAAATACAATAAGTTTGTGATTTATATGTAAAGAATTATTTGAGAAAAATCAAAAACTCAAGGTACCCAATATACTCCATCGGCACGGCTAGGACAAAGTGTGCTCAATGAACATAAAGTAGTTCGAAGGAGCAAGTTCTGGATAACATGAAGACTGACAGAACCTTTCAGTTTCACTTCTGAATTGTTTTCTTGTGACAAAAACTGCGTCTATTATCAAAATTGGACTTTTTATTTTTATTTATTGTTTTAATCTATCCAATTGCTGACAAAACACACCTGCATTAATTGTTTCATCTGGTTTTAATACAATGCTTATTAATTATTCCACTTACATTCCATTAAATGCATTAAAAATAAACAATGCCCGATGTGTCTACAGTTAGTTTTTAGTATTGATATTTTAACCTTAACAATAATATAAATTTTATCACTCATAAATAATGCTAAATAATAGTTCTAAGCAAAAAATAAATACAGTCATGCTTTTGTAACCGTGTCTGGACACGAACTGCACTCAAACATTTGGTTATAAAATACGCGACTTCTTTCGAGTCCCATAATACATTTTAATAAAACAATAATGCCCGGTTTAACCCAGCGACGATTGCGCTTATGACATTAAATCATAACTCTGGTGAAAAACAATAATTGTATATTTTTCCATTTATGGAATAGTTATCATCACCGATTTTATTTCTAAATAAAATAATTTTCGCGAAATATTGTTTACATATTTGTAAAAGTTATATTTATTTATCCATAAAGATTTCGGAGAAAATAATCAAGTAGAAACAATTAAAATGGATGCATCGCGAGCGCAATTGTCGCTTTTCACGATACTTAAACTTTCATGTCTGCGATTTTTTTTTATTACAATAAAGTTAAAAAATAATTATACAAATACTGGCAACCGCTATTTAATTAATTTGTATAATTAGTTTTACATAGAAAAACATTCATTAATTTCGAATACACGAACTTTGCGTGATTTCTAATTTAGCCAAAATGCCGAGAAACGAACGGGTCGAGTTCTAGAAAGCGAGCGTTTTTCACGGAATCCAGAATTAAATATTATTCTATCAAATTCTAGTGCAGTCCATTCACGTATGTAGATAGAGAACCCGCTCGCTTATCTTGATTATTTGGTCGATACATCCCGTATTCACAGCAGGCCGCGCTAAAGCTCACCTTATTTAATGAAAGCTCGCTGAGTCAGGCTGTCAGCCCAAAGGTAGGGAAGGTAAGTAGGTGGAGAGGGGCGGACGCCGAGATGGAAAAGATGGAAAACTGACGGGGGCAAACACACAGCAGCCCCGTGCGTGCGATGGAAAATCAATGAGTCGTGCTCACTCCGACGGCGACGACATATTTCTGTGTCGACAAATAATTCATACGTGTTATACTTTTTTATTCAATAAATGTGTCAGCTTTTGCGACCCCTGCGAATATTTCATCGGCTCGGTGATAAATCACTGATTAGTCATTTAGCGATCGGAAAATTCCAGAAAATGGCGTCGCCAGATATCGCGCATATCGATTGTACATCGTATATTTTAGTAATAAACATGATATATTATATATATATGTACACGCAATTGACCAATTCGTCTAATAAAAACTGATTTTTCTGTAGTAATAATCGTGGAATAATGTATACTTATTATGAATGTGTTGGCTATTTTATTGACATCCCCTGTGCAGTGGATGTATGCCAAGTATTGTCTCGAGTTATGAGCTTAGTTATGCTCTCCCATAACATATGCGGTGTTAATTCCGTACCAACATGTGCATGGTGTATCCTAAACATTCATGCAAATAAGTAACATATCGATTTTAGATGTTATAATTTTTGCCATTTTTATTAAATTGAGTATTTAATTGCATATATCTCGAGCTATGTATCCACAATGTAACCTTGCAAAATTGTGTTAGGACTTGCGGGATATTGTTTCAGTAAACGAACACATAGGAATCCTTCTAAGATTAATTGCTGTAGAAAACTGTCGGTCCGTTACATCTCAGTACAAGTATTATTCCAAATCTATTTACGCAAATTTATATTACGTAACACGTCCGCCGCGAAAATATCCATTACATTCAAAAGTATTACGTATTTTTTACTTTATTTTCGTATCGTTGTATTGTAACCATTTCTCAAATTTCCCTCATCGTTGTTTTTCTGACGTTATTCCTGAGCACCGAATTTTTCTCGGGGCCTCGCCGTCTTCAATTATTTAATCGTGCCGACTTATGTTTACCTCCATGGGATCTTTATGTCTTGAAAATCATTTGTCTTGGCTTATAAGCATCACGCAAGTGTATCCGAAGAGGCACAAGCGGAATTGAAATCATTTTTACACGCCATACTCACGCATAGCTGCGAACGTATCCGCTTCCGTATCATCCTTATCACAATCACAATTTATAAAACTTGAGTAGGATAAGATAGGCCATTTCTCGGGTATATGACACGTCTCCATTGTGACTGTGGTTGCCGACTATTTGTGGAAAATTTGCCGGATCTCATTGTGTACGGCGGTAATTGAAAAATCTCAATCTATGAAATATAACCACTACGCATTGTACTGTGAAGAAAATGTATACGCCAGCTTCCTTCGCGTAATCAATTTAATCAAGAATGGCTTTAATTTAGTTTTGGGTCTAGAATTTAAGTTCGGAGTGCGGATAAATTGTTTGAAAGTCGAGCTCCAAATTTATACGTTTGACAGTCTCGACAATCCTCGACATCTAAAATGAAATTAAAAAAATAAGTATTCCCTATATATTCAATTATAACATTTATATTATATGAATATTTTACTAATACGGATTTTAGGTATATTGTACTGTAGAACTTCGTTCTAGAGTCTTATTAGTAACGCGGTACATTTTCTCCATATAAAATAATCTAAAATAAGATAATTCCGTGACGATTTTTTTTGCATTATTAAGGAGCATAAATCATCTTCATCTTTTTTTCTATCGCAGAAAGCGAATTCGATTTTCCGAAATAAAATCATTAATTTATTATTTATGATATACACCCAAGCCTCGTATAACACGGTTTTATACAACACGATTTTACATAACACGGCATTATTAA
>JAGXCT010035510.1:0-46848 GCA_022495035.1 Philopotamus ludificatus | reverse complement strand
TCGTCTGTTAGTTCTGGATTGTGAACACCCTTCTCAAGAAGAAATGCTTTGATTTCTGGTAATAGGGATTCCAACGTATTCCTGTTTTTCTTGCAATAATCTGCATATGTTGATACATTTTCGTCTAGGTGCGGTCAGACATATAGTGCATTTTTTTATACATCTTTGAGTAGTAGACTAGAGCCGTCCTCTTCCAGGATCATTTTATAAATCAATGTTACATATTTTATTTTTAAACCATCATTGGCATTTCATGATGGATTTTTTTTCATAAGAAACTGTATCAGCATACAACTCTGTAAATGTTATTTTCCGACGGACACACTTCTCCCATTATCACTAGACATAGAAAAAGGGATATTTTTATCTCAAAATAATATACTGTTATGTAATCTCGCAAGGATGACAAACCGAGGATTATTGTTTAAAAAATGCGACATTAATTCTGGGTATGTCTGAATATAAATTCGCTCTTTCAATATATTTTTTTCGTTAATTTGGATTAATGATCCATTCTCCAATTGCGCCATATGGCGCGAACTCGACTTCCGGGCCGAGATTTTAACTTGGAGATGTCCACGTGCACAGTTGGCCCGCCCTAACTGCACAGCGGCAAACTAATGTGTAGCAATGGACACGTGCCAGCGGCAATTTGGCAGGGGTCGTGTTCGCGATACCGGCCCGTATTAATTGTACGGCCGGGAATAGGGTAGCCGCACAGTGGTCACACTAGAAACGTATATGTGCCAATGACCGGCGTCGAAAAATTTTAAATATTTTCACCAGGACACCGACAGAACTCATAAAAGTGGCTCGTTCGTCAATGAAGTGCAAATGCATTCGTGTTGAGAATGCATCTGACGAAAAAATTGAATGATTGCATCGCATTTAATTTTTGTAATTATGTAAGTATTTATAGATTAATTAATTAAAAAAAGTATTCAAATAAAATTTTAGCAGTATTCATTTTATCTCCGTTAAACTAGTCACTTTTGGAAACATCATATAGTTATGCCAGTACTTTTTTCAATATTTGAAGTGCTTCAGGAACGCAATTTACCGTATGACATTTAGCTTCTTCATGTTTTCCACCCCCCTTTAATGTTGGCAAAATAACAAGCTTTCATATTTAAAAATAAATAGAAGCCAATATATTACAGAAGCCATGACGGGAAAAAACGAGTCTGGAACATCATAACGCTAATTAATTTGACCAAAAAATATTATCGCCGTGGTCACCTTTATACGTGAAACCTTTTCGTCAGTCGATAGCATAATAAGCATAAAAAACACGTGACAATCGCACGTTTCACTCGCACTAGACACATACTGGACTGTACTGGATGCGAGCGAGAAAAAACATCGCGCGCAACAGAGACGTATATTATTGTAATATTTTTGACGTGTTTTTGTATGAAATAAAAACATTTTTATGCTTTTTATTGGTCTGCTTATTTATAAATGCATCAAGAGAATTTTTAACCTGCTTTATTACATCAAATATTTTACTATTTTTTTAGTAATCCGAATAAATGATAATCAGAAGAAGCAAAGTCTCACGAATATGGTGGATGCTTACTTACATCCCAATTCAATTCATTAGGCTAATGTTGGGTCATCATCTCCATCATGTGGTCGCGCGTTATCGAGAAAAAATATTACTCTTTATATATTTACAGATTCGAGTCTATATTTTTCAAGGGCGATATTTTTTTTTTATTGATTTCGGCTTTCGAAGTTTTTAATGGGGGTTGTAAGCCCCGATGTATTTTCCGTGTTATTGCACACTACCCATTTCTCATCTCCAGTCACTAATCAATAAAAAAAAGAATAGTGCTCTTATCTCTCACTCAATGCAACACGAGTTAAAACGCGATCCAATAAATTGGCAACTGACAATTGATGAGGAATACAAACGTCGTACCGCGAAACCATCCCTATACGATGCAGATGTCTCAATACGGTTGACTGGTTGACTCCCATCTCCACCGCTATCTCCTTGGAATTTTAACAGGGATCAGTGTCAATTATAAATTTTAACTTGTCCTCATCAGACATCAAAGGCCACCCGATCCGTTATACATAAGTCAATTTTCAGAAATTTTCAATTTTAAGAAAATTTTCCAGACCGGAATTTTGTAGACCAAGTCTGTTGAACTTTGAGGGCATCTTCTCCATACATTGCAAATATTTAATGTCGTAGTATTGTCTTTACGGAATTTATTCATTAAACAATGACGAAATTTTGTAAAAAAAATATATGGACTCTCTACTGTATGCTGGTTATACTAAAACTGAACAAAAAGCAGAGAGGGAGCATTCTTTATATAACAAGACAATTTTAAAACAGATGTTATTCATCAGTTCTGAGAAATTAAACTTTATTTGCTAGAATAATACAAAAACGTCTTAACTTTTGCATCAACCTTTTGCATTACGTCTCTCATCCTTAAAGCACAAAATTTTAAATCCACAACGACATCGTTCACTCTTTAGTACCAAAAGCTTAGTACAATTTCAGTCGTAAGACGCTCGTGTTTATTAATATTTTCTGCCATTTCATCTTATCTCAAGGTAATTGCGGCAATTTTATATTGAACGAGATTTTCTTATTCATTAAATAATATCTGCACATGATATTAACTACGCAAGCCATTTTTTTTCAGACAAATTATGCCCACATTACCACGAATTAGGTACGCAATTCCCATTGAGCAAACAATTTAATAGAGTATGACTTTTTTGTCCGATTTTATCGAAAAATACGGTAAACAAGGACACGGCACAAGGACAAGTGTTTGGGCGTCGATTATATACGAAAATACATCAAAATTCCCAGATGCCCTTACCTCCTCAGCCAAAAACACAATTTTTTGATAGATATTTATTATTCAAATGATATCACAGAAATACAAATATGTAACAGATATACAGTTATCCAAAGACGCCGAGAGATGAAACAATCTTGACATAATTAAATGAAAAAAATATATACGTTTATATTGATAATTATATTATGTTGCCCGGAATGATTCGAGCTCATTATTTATTCATCGTGATATTTATAGATATGATGAACGACGTTGAAGGATTCTTCACCCTTGACATACATCTATCCTTGTGAGCAGTAAGCATTCGTCTGTGATTTTTTAATCTGCGTCCTTGCTCGATGCAAATGCAAGTGGAACAGAATATTGTAATCGTTCGAACAAATGAAAAAAATATGAATAGATAGAAAAATATGTATATTGACGGTTAGAACTTTTAATTGCATCTTGAAATTAGTTTAATTTATACAATTTTTGCTAAGAAAATTGTAAACAATGCGGATTCCTTGAGTAATTTGCGGTTCTGAATATTAATTGTGATATCTGGATACAAAATTCATGCTCACTTGTTGCGTTTGTCCTCTTTAACTTGAAGCAAATATTCAGAAAGCTTTATTTTTGTAGTCAATTCTCATTTCAATTGTCGATTTCATTATTTTAACTTCTTTTTTTACAATGAGTTGAATATTTGTAATTCGGCTTTGATTTCAACGGCCATCGTTCCATTTTTAAAATTACTGGTAGATGTGTCTTCTTCAGCTTGAATGTCTCGCTTTCTACACTTTATAGTAATCCTTTTTTTGGTAATTTTCTCTTTGTAAAGTTCTTTGTCCTACCAGCTCTTGAGGATCGTCGTTGGTAAGGCTCTCTACGGAAACTTTGCAGAAACTCATCAATATTCTGCTCATCTACATCTCTTAGTCCTGGTGTTTTGATTAGGTTGACAATCTGGCAATTTTTTTTTCTGTTGGAAATCCTTTTTTTCATACTCTATTCATGGATTTCTCTTATCTTTATCTAGTTCTTCGATATTTTCTAAGGCATCCATAATGATATATTTGTTTATTACACAATTGATCGTCCGTTTATCATAAGTCTTAAAAATAATATGATTCCCTGGTCAATTGGTTGAATAAATGACGTAGTGTTGGATGATAGAAAGGCTACTCTAACAGAAATCCAAGTGTTTAAATCCCACAAGTTGTTAATATGGTTTAGAGAGTCTTTGTTTCAATTTTTTTATTTACTTAACTTCTTGGCTCTTGGCGTTTTTTTGGGCCTCGAATAAACCGCTTTAATATAAAAAGCACTAAACGAATCCCTACTTTATAGTAAAAACCTTTGTCTGCTTTAAGTTCGAACCCGGAAAAGCGCATTATTTACGACGTTGTGCATTATATCAAGAATAATTTTATTGTGATTTTTTCATCGGATTCTAGGGCATATTATATGTATTTTGTTTATATAATATTGAGCTACAAATAATGAGCTCCTTATTTTTATTTCTGGACGAATGACATAACATAATTAATATTTTCCCTCACGTTTTAAGGCGGAGGTTTTCCAACAACTCTCGGCTTGTCCCATATATTATATAAACGATGCGATTTCAAAGGCATCGATTGACTCTTTTGCAACGTTCGTTGCAAATTGGATTCTATTATCAAATTTAATAACAAGTAGGACGCAGAATAATTAGCGGAGAACTTGCAGGCCTTCCTCATAAGAGGAATCCTTAGCGGACGTCGTCTGGTAAAGTATAAAGCGAAAATCGATCACTTAAATAACATAACGGTTTGCAAGCTCTTTCTGGATAAAAATTAAATCTTTTCAGATCGGCGTAGTACGATTATTATTTCATTATATATTTTTGCAGTCCATTCCGATTTTATACTGTTTTAAGTTTAGTTGAACGGTTATTACCGTATCACGTAATAACTCATATTTTTGAGTGGGGGAGGAGAGAAACTGACTTACTATATTTATTTAAACATAACAAGTTTACGGTAAAAAAGTCTTAAAAAAATCACTGATCTTATAATATATGTATCAGCAAAATCTCTTCAAAAAATCCACAGAGTACCTACGAAAAACTAACAAATCTAAAATTTATTTTTTTTGTAAATATTTTGTTAAAGGGTAAAATCTCAATTCCCAATTTCACTGATGGATTTGTTATTTTCTTTATAAATGACTTAAAAGTAAAAACTAATAAAACGAAATATACGTTATCAAGTCGATACATTAGAATCACGTCAAAGGTTTCAATACTTCAATAATTTTTACAATTTTCATTCACTCGTTTAAATCAATTTTTTTTTAAACCTATTAGTGTTTTTGTATACCTAATTTTAAAATTATAAATCGCTCCATTTTCTTCTAAGACCTTATTTCCACCCGTTTTACAGTTTAATATAAAATTTTCAAGATGATATATCGGTTTTCCGCATCAGAAGGGATAATTAGATTTATTCTGAAATATCGTCGGGGGATATCTATTAAGGAAAAGTGGATTTTCACAACCTTTTTTTACATAATTAAATTATATGACATTTATTAAACTCATGAACCACTATAAATATACCTACTGAAAATGTAATAGGGTTATCGCAAAGAAGTCAATTATTATTTGAAACATACAATGTAGTCAGTCAAATAAAATATAATTTTCTTAGTTTTTATGTATAATTCGTGATCAGGGGGAGGGAGTATGATTTTTTAAATATAAAGTACAGTTTTAATTGACTACTTTACCAGAAGTAGTTGAGTATATTGTGTAAAATAAAAAAAACGAAGAAATGAACCCACTTGGCAAAACGAAAATTTTGACCATATACAAGGAAAATAAAAATTCCCCCAAAATTACAGCATCGTTCAGTAAATATGCAATGACTAGATTTATAAAGAAATTCCTAAAAACTGGGTCTGTAGAGCGCAAAAAAGAGCAGGACCAATGCAGAAAACAAGGTTCTGCTCAAGCGATTGATTTAAAACTGCAGTAGATATAAGAATAGAGTTAATCGGAGTTGGAGCAATTCGAAGTCGATGTCGGTTAATCGAAACAGTACGGTGAAGGTGGTTTTATGGGAAGATCACTGGCGAAAAAAACACTTCTCCTGAAACAAATGCCACTAAAAGACTCCAATGAGCAAAAGTTTACCGGACTTAGACTTAAAAGGATTGGAGGAAGATTATCTTCTCTGATGTAAGAAAATTTAACTTATTTGGCTCGTATGGCATTCGGTATGTAAAAAAGAAAACATGAGAAAGTGTGACGAAAATTTGTATCAGACTAACGATGAAGCATCCAGCAGGAAAAATGGTTTGGGGATTCTTTCCTTACTATGGATTTAAAGATTTAGTGTTCGTCGATAAAACTGTCAATGCAGAAGTTTATAAAATAACCGCATTTTCCAGGACAATTCTAAATTAAAGCCATAACTAATGCAGATGTATGGGCAATTTAAGATGCCGAATTATTATTGTTATTATAACGATAGGTCATCAGTTTTGATTTTTTTGGATAATAAATTATTTCAAGTAATTTTTCGATTAATTTTCGCAATTAAAAATGCTAGAATTTAAAAAGTTATACCGGAAGAAAACGTCATTATTTTTGCCAACTGTCAAAGGGAACAACGTATGTCAAAATCGTCATTTTTGTCCGGTATGTTTGATACACGTATTATTTTAATATTCGAGTCACTTACTGTTTGCTGGCGAAATTGATTCGATTGCAATTTTTCGGCAAACACACTCAAAATTACAATCGTTTTTCAAAAAATATTTCACATAGATATTTTATGAATATCCCACGAACCAAATAAATGGTAACTAACCAAACAAAAAATAAAAGAAGAATAATTTCCGCTATTCATTTACTTAATAAATAGATTATTAACGGTTATTATCGGTTTGCATGTGAAATGTGTGATTATTGTGAAGTGCATCAATAGTGTTGGATGGAGATGGACTTCTTGGAGTGACGGAGAGTCAGCTCCTGGCGACTAAATGCAGAGATAGATCTAATGGTTTAACAACACTCGAATATGTATCATAATATATATTTTTGTATAGAATTTGGCCAGTAGAAGAGAGCTCATAACGACGCAAAGGTAGGATTAAAGCCTAGCTGGGAGAACTGGATTCGGTGAGTCTGATATTTATAATTAAATCGGTTAGATTTTCTTTATTGACATATAACAAAAACGGTTATACGCTATTGAGTGTCAATTTTCTGGTCTATTGAGCAGGTTTTCAATTTGAAACAGTCGAAATTAGGTCAATTTTCAGACTACTACTCGTGAGCTGTACTAAATTAATCTTTGCTGCGATTTTAATTAAATCTTACTTAGAAGCGTCTCTTTTCTTTTTCATCGGAGATATTTATCCACGATATACGATTTGAAATAGTTTAGTAATAGATTTGATAATATTATTTAACGCGATTTTTTTTTACTTTTTTTACAATAGAAAAATTAAATATAAGTTTATATCTGTGAAAGAGTTGTGGTGTTAGCAGCCGTGGCTTGATTAGTGCAAGAACAAAAAAAAAATCTTTAGAAGTCGAGGAGCCGTCCCTCTTCCTCTATCCGGATCTCTCTTTCCATCTCTCACTTTTTATCAGGCTTCTAGTGGTTGCACGTACTAACAAGTTGCTCGATTACCATATTAATTAATATTTTAGACAGATATCAAAACCAGGCAGAACTCTGCAATATTTTTTGCGATAAATAATCATCCCCCCGCTCTGGATGCAATGCTGGATCGTTCTGCTTTATTAATTGAAATTTCATCAAAGACCATTTTGATCTTCGGAGATAATTTGCGCGGCATGCCGCGACCTCCTGTTGTGATTTATGCTAATACAATTATGTTAGTTCTAGTTCTAAAACAAAGACGAGATGCATATAATTAAGAGACGTTGGAAGTTATGGGATCTGGTTACAATACACTGTGTGGTTTGAGCAAACAGGGACGATTCGGTGTAATTAAATTCAGGACTCAGCCACTCGCTACATCCGTGATCTCGATATTAATATTATACGCTAAACCGTTGCGATTTAGAATTTGGCGTTACGTAATCGATATTCAGAGTGATGAGTTTACATTTGAAAAAAATAATTATCATGAAAGAAAATGTTGAATGTTCTGTAATTCTGGAGTCCCTCTGTAGTAGAAGGATTCTAATAGAATTTCCGTTTTGCACTTGCATTTAATAAACACGTTTAGAGGAGGTTTCATTATAAAACGATGGGTAGAGGCAGTTCCACCATATTTTATACCGACGAGTGAGGTTTTAGCGTCTGAATTTTCTCGTGTAAATTACGTTCCGCAATATAATAAGTGCTTTATTCCCATGCTTGTTTATGAACAGCAATGCTGAATTATTCTAAAACTTAAAAATTATATAAGCATAAATTTACAATGACAAAAACTAACGTTAAAAAATGCTATGAAATATTTTGATTATTTTCCCGGTTAATATAAGGTAAATAATAATGCGGTTGAGAAAAAAAAATGAGATGAACACAGTTATTTTTTAATTTAATCCATCCGTCAGCTCGAAAACAACCACGTCGTCCGAAGGGGGTGTCTCAGAGACCCCAAGCATTTCAAGTCAAGATATTGATGAATCCTTCATCAATATCTTGGCATTTTTTTTTGAAACTTGAGATCGAAAAAGTCAGATTTATTCACTTCTAAGAATATTATAATATTACATTACTTTTTAACACGTACGATGGTATTATTTTAATCAGCCATTCTGATTTTTCGGAAGCCCGAGAAAAATAAAGAAGAAATTGTATAGTTTAATTTGACTAGTATTTTTTTCTAAAATTATATTACATTTAAAAAAGAATGATATTGGTAGTACTATGATGAATTCATCGCAATATCTTGGCATTATTTTAAATTTAGTCGATGTAAACGACGCACACACACTTGGTGATGTCCCGCCGCAGACTGAGGACACGCCGGCGACTGAATACTCGCGGCACGTGTCAATCGCACGTTTTCACGATTATTCATATTCAACGATTATTTATATTATTTATTCTTTGCACGGCTAGTTAATTTTACTGCTTTAATTCAATCCTTTGATCAAATGATTATTATTTTATTGAACAGACCAATTCATAAAATCGCCCCTTAAAACTATTTGTAGTGAAAATTACGACTTTTTAAAAATTTTACCAGTCATAGTTTTTTTTTAAATTCTTATGAACTTCATAAGTAAAATATTTGAAATATGTAGTATAATGCCAAATTTGCAATCCTTTCAAACTATCGACAAAGTAAATATTAAGTTATTAGAATACAATTAATGTATTCCGTGTTTTCAACACATATGCACAGAGATTTTCTTAACACTCAAGGACCCGGTCCCGCGTTAGTGCGGAAATTTTCGTAAACGGTTAAACACCCGCTCCCGCACTAACGCGGGTTCACACGAAACGTGTTATCTAATGCGCTACAAAAGGCTTTCTTTTAAAGTTTTACGACTGGACACAGTTTCATTCATTGGTCTCATGCCCTTTGTAAAATATATGACATATGTATTTATTTATGGTTAAAAACTGTCCGGCAATGCCAAAGATGATTTAAACAATTTATAAGTAGTGATTTTAATCTACAAAACAACACTCTAAGTGAGAAAATATTGAAAGTGGATAATGTGTACAGAATTCGAAACAAATCTAACTCTAACTATATGACAATCTGAAAAAATCGCGAAGATCGAGAAACATTCTGTATAAAATGACTGAGACCAAGCTTTATATAAGTGCATATGCTGTGAAGATTTAATTGAATATGAGTCCATCACTGCGTTTTACGCCATTTAGTGATTGGAGACGAAAAGTGGGTTTTATATTCGAACCAATGAACATCATAACGTCACATCCTATGCATTGTCTGGTAATAAAATAAAGGAGCTTAATAAATTATATTTGTTGAGAATATGTTTTAATCTAACTCGAACTAACTTACTTTAGAAATGTATCGAGGATAAGTTATCGAGGTTCATGAATTTTAATCGAGTCAGATTGGTTCGAGTATGAATAGCCGAAGTCGTTCGCATGACTTTCGACGAAATCAGATAATGGATCAGGGATCAGATAATAGGCAATAAAGTATCTCCATATAACGTAAAATATCAAAAATTCGACCATTCGTTAGCTCTCATATCGTGTAAATGGTCGTTTTTCTTTTTTTTTTAATTTCAATTCGTCCCATCCAGTTTTCCATTAATTTCCCGAAACGGCAGACGGGAACAATGTGTTTTAAAATAAAATTGTGCCCGCGTATATACTATGGATGGTCATATATTTTTTATGGAGACATATAAAAATTGTTCATGTAAAAAATCGCAATAATTGAATTGAAGCTTTTAATACGAAGCGCATTGTAATATTATATATGAAGTGCTATATGCGTCTGAAATATAATAATAATGTTTCAGATAGTAATATCAGCGTATGCAATATACTTATTTGCAGATGAAATTGTTAGAAATATTTGTATGTACGCGGATTTATGGAATTTTCATATGGATTACACGGAATTTAATATTTCCATTTCGTAATAGAATGTCAACCTAGCATTGGATTCTATTACATCGCTTTTAAATGAAAAGTTAAGTCAAGCGTAATATGCCGTAGGATGCATTCATACGATGAGCTTTATTGAAATGTTATAGCATTTAATTTAAATAATAAAAAAATAAACTGTAATTGAATTATTTAATATAATCAGTTTTTGCATCCGCTCAAAGCTCAAAGGATTACGATTATGGTGTTGGGCGAGTTAATAGAAAAATTTTCGCAATCCACTTGATTTTTCTTTTTGTCGGCGGTGAATGCACTTAATTAATTTATTCCATTGAAATTTTTATGCGAATTTTCCGCAAAACTCTGAGCTAAGTAAGCGGCTATTTTCAGCGCAGGGGAAATCAGATGCGCTGCATATTACGATTCTAAGTATTCGGATGCAACATGCCTTTCAAATTGTACGTGCTCCGATTTCTTTCGCAATCTGCGCGAGTTGACATGTCTTTATGAGAGTGGGTGCAAACATGCATAAGTCCAAGAAAAGCCGTAGATGCACGTCGCAAAGTGAGACGAGACACTTCTATCATTTACGTGAGTCTTTCAAGGCGGCATCCGGTGATGTCTTCTTCTGAAAAATTGCTTCTATGAACGAATACCTGAAACGAAGTATATTGCTAAAATGTTTTAAAGCTTCGGACAATGTAATAACGGCTTCTCCGAAGAATGTTCTTCATAGAAAGATATCATTAAAATATAATAAGAGCCGGTGTGATTGGTCTATTATTCAAACAAATAAAAATCGACCAGATCAACCTAATAATAATACCCTTAAAGAAGTTTATTGTTCTGTAGAACAGTATGCAATTTTTAGTTTTTTTAAATTATAAATACAGATATTGTAAAATGTATTTTTTCTCATTGTGATTAAATAATTAATTAACCTAGCCGATGGGATCTATTTAAGACCCCAAGATTTTGGTTTTTGCTCGAATAACTCTTTTAATATAAATCCTACATGCCACAAACCTTTTGTATTTGCCTAAAAAAGTCTAAAGAATAAATATTATAAATAATTATTGTCTGAGGTGTGAGGGTCTTATTTTTTCGATGATTTTTAATCTTTTTTTTGTGTAGATGATAATTTTAGTGTAGATGAAACTGGTCGCGATCGCATCTAGTTCTTCGCGGTGAAGTGGTTGTGGCGATGCGATAGTTGCTGACGTGGATGTTGTCGGGGATAATCAGCATATGACGATGATGCTACGTCTGCTGAGGACGAAGATGTCCGATATGTTGGTCTTTGGAGGCGTAAGTACGATGACTTGAAGGATTGCTGATTTAGCGCTAGCAGAAGTTCAGCGGGTTGCAGATTATATTAATCGGATTCTTCATCGTTGAGTGTGTACCACCAACGAGTCGGGACTTTCGTCTGCACAAAACTCTTAGAAAGAATTCAGGAGAGTTTCAGCTCAAGTTAAATCTCTGATCCTCACGCCGCTTGTTTCTTGGTTGCTCTATTTTATGGGGCCTGCGGATTTCCTTATCACTCCCGACGTAATTGTTTACGTCTGCATTTTTTGCTTGGAATGCAGAATTAAATCTGCTTTCGGTTAATCGACGTCTTGGGTGATCGCTTTTGTTCATATTTTTTTGCGTCAGTTGCACAATTGTTTGTATTTCTAATCGAAATAAATAGTTTCTTGTGGTTCACGCGGCGTTTCTGGAATGGGCAATGGAATGTGTTTGGAAACGCACGTGCATAAACCCTTTTAATAATTTGGTTTTGTCAAATTAATATTTCCTGGTCAAGGTTGTTTTGATCATGATGTGACTAACACAGTCACTTCGATAATATCTCGCTGGATTTGATTTAATGAGGTAATTCAAGAACCCCTGATCGAATAAAAAGTCAGCATGCAATGTCTGATGTGAGCTTTGTCCTTATTTTACCCTTCGCCATAAAACAAATTTATTGTCGTTTGTATGATTTTATATCATAAACAAATATATATATATAGTCAACTTTGGCATGTTCTTAATCATTTTACGTCTTAAAATTTTTTTTTTAAACATGGAAACTCGTACAATTATTAAATATGATTTCTTACGTAGAAATACAGCTCGGAACATTAATGGTGTATTTTGCTATAATATTATTACGCAGCAGATAGCATCAAATTAGTTTGCGAATTTTGTTCTGCTAACTTTGACCTCATTAATTATTAAAGTGCACATTAATTGTTACTGATCTAGCTGAAATCGATAAAGCAGAAAGGTTAAATAAGTGGATTTAACGTGAGCTGAACAAAAACAGGGATAACAACATTTGTAAGCTTGAATAATGTTGATTTTTAGTCACAAGAAGATTAATTTTCTAATCGAATTGTAACGTGTGAAGAGAAATGATTCCAAAACGATAACCGAAAACCTTCAGCATGGTGATTATACAAGTATAAGCCACCAAAACACAACCCCAAGCGTAATATTTGGGGGAAGCTTAGAGACATTTTAATTAAGTGCCTTCTAACCCTGAGGCTGGTCTTTGCCACCTGGAGAATACTACGCGATCTCCAACAGAGACATTTACGTCTTAACCCTGATGTCAAGACTTTAACGGTCATCCTCCAGGCTATCTAGGCTATTTGAATACGGGTCAGGTTGCCAGCCCGGAAGTCGAGCTATCGCGCGATTTGCAACAATAATAATCAGACGAGGCTAAGGCCAATTCGTATTTACACTTCCTGTTGCACATACGTCACGAATCGACCTGGATAACGGCCTGGCTCCTCATAGCTCCGTAGAATCTACGAAACCGTGATAATGACTTCATGAATTATGGCAAAAATATACTGCAACAAAGAATTATAGAAAAAAAAACATATATTGGTCAACCAATCGACTCCTATTCTCTTGCACGACAATTCTAGACCGCACACCGCACAGCTAACAATGGCAAAATTATAAGTGTTAGAGTTGGAAGTTAATTTTGCAACGATTTTTAATATTCAATAACTTGTCTGATTGTTATGTACGTTATTTTTTTAATTGTATTTTCAAAATTTCAACTAACAATAGTATATGATGTATTCTGAAGGGGTAGATTTCAAAATGCAATTCTTTGTGACATATGAAATGCAAAATTCCAACGCCTGCGACATAAATGCCACTCATGCATATATAATTCAGCTAGGGCCTATCCGTTACGTCTAACTATTAAATTATTTATAAATACCATTAGAAATATATACACGGTTGTTTATACTGAAACCTTATGTCAGTCCACTGTCATATCGACTAAAATAAAGTTTTAAAAAACGTACATATGATTTGAGAGGCAAATATTTTATTTATTTATTTATTTGACTACGATGGATGGATAGCAAAACGGAAAGATTCCAAAGCACTATTCACCCGTATACACCGGTTATTTTAATATTATTTTAACTGATTTAAATTTATATTATTTATTTTATAAATATTTATTCAACGAAGGATAGATGGCATCAAATTAATTAATTCCAACGCGCCAAACTACCTACATAAATATTTTTATAAACTTGCGGAGGTAATAGGTTTCTTCCACTTACATACAAAGGCCAGTGCTATAAAGAATTCCCTGAACTCATAGTTTGCGTCGGACACTTATCCGACTACTAACTTCTCAGCACAGTCGCGGTTAATTTACACTGGTTTTGGATTCGAAATATGTCCCAAAATGTATACACTGTTGCCAATTATTTGAATTTACTGTAAGAATCTATTTTACAACGCATTCAGGAGGACTTTGATGAAGATAGCGATTAGTTTGATGAGATTCGTCCAAACAGATGGCTTGGACGAAGAGGTTTCAAAGAATACTCTGCCAGTTCTCTAGACTCGACGCCACTGAGCTCTATATTGTGGGAATAGCTTAAAGATTAAAGAGCAAGAATGCGCCACAAAACCAAATGAAATGTTTGTTGCAGTTTGTGAATCAATAGCCCCCCGCTCTCGGCAGCGTATTAACCAAAACGGTATTAATTTAATAACAACAGGAAAAGCTATAAATTTAATGTAGATTCTTTTGCAAATTAAATATGAATTATTATGTATATAAAAATATTAGTTATAAACATTCAAACTGTGTATACATATGTCAGCATTACATCCACAGAATTGATATTCGTGCAGATATCATTGTTTAATAAATTAGTTAGTGTCAATTGAGAATTTGTTGATTCCAGATATCAATTGCGACTTGATTAATTAATTAATACGTAACTGATTACCTTTCAGCGATTATTTTTCAGCGATCTATCCTTTTTTTTCTATTTATCTTTTATCAAAATCATTGTTCCGTGTCAGATTTATAGTTTTTGTCGTAGATTTGTCATGAAACTCTGTAACTTTCTAAATTGAAATGTTAATTATTAGCACGCGGTCCATTATAAAATACCACTGATCACGGAAGGACAGCTTCATTAGGATAAATTCTGATTAGTTTGTTATTATAATAAAAATTGTGGACACTCAAAGATACATCAAAGACGTCATGCTTTACAAGTATACGAAAGGCGACAGGGAGAAGTGTAGTAAATGCTGCAAAAAATGTAAAGAAAGTCTATGGTGAAAACGTACTGACAAAATTTCGACAAAGCGAAATCACTCTAAAAAATTGCTAGCCCTGTCTTTGTAGCGCAACAAGCACATGTGAGAAAATTGAGGAACTTAATTGAGAAAATCTTCCTCATCCTCTGTATTCTCTCGACCTTGCTCTTTCAGATTTCCATTTATTTGAAAGGTTTTCAATTGATAAAAAATACAATTCACATAAAACACGTGAAACAAACGAAATTATAGTATTGTATAGTAAAAATTCAAGGAGCTCCGATAAATTCCGGGAAATCGTCATGTGTACTTTTTAATGTATAATTTATTTTTTTTGCATAAAACTGTACAATAATATATTTTTTTTAAATTGGAATCATACTAAAATTTATTCCTCCCCATTTTGGTGATGCCTTTTAAATTTCTTAGCCTTTTCTTAACACATAGCATACGTGGCAGCCAAATATAAGGTGGGGCCCAATCGCCAAAATTTGGTCGTTTTTTAGAAAAAAAATCACAACTATTATATTTGTCGATATATTCAGCCAACAGTTGAATCACTTGAATTTTAACATTTATTGGATAGTTAATGTTGAAAAAAAATATATATATCTTATAACCAAACGTTTTTTAAACGGGCCGAATTTAAAATTATTATAAAACATGGTCTTATGAATATTTATATAAAAGGCTTGTGTGTAAAATTTCAAAATCATTAGCCGTTGGGTCACTGGGATAGGCCATACTTTTTATTATCCCCAACAGCTTTTATTATAGCCTCGAATGTTCAGGAACGTCATATATATAATAGAGAACAACTACGATATTACATCAGTAAGAATTTACTCCTTAAAAATGAAACTAAGTATCCTATCGATAAGAAAATATTATTAAAAAAAAAAATATTATAATATATATAGCAGATGAAAATGTATAGTATCGGCTGACGAAAAGACAAAACATTATAACAGTGTAATAAATAAATACATTCTCTCTGCAATAAATATTTAACATTAAACAATTGACGACAAGAGTCGGCTTCTTGTAAAAGAGCCATGAAAAATTTTATATACACTTGCCACATTTTCCCAAAATCTCAAGGTCTGAAAAAAAAATCAAGTATCTAACATATCGTTGTAAAAGTTACAGCCGTTTAAACGCATTATTTGAATATGTAAAACTATTCGACAAATTAATAATTGATGAGAAACCGCGTAGTTCGGGGATGAGTGTATATCAATTTTATTTTAAGCCTATATATTTTTTTAAAAATCAATTAGCTTTATGCCCTTAAATACCGCATGCATTTCGGTGGCTATTAAAAAATAAATGAATTATCTGAAAAATTCTGCGTACCAGGATATTCGGGTTATTCAGAAGCAATTTTTTTTTCAGTGAAAAACTATACGCGTATCGCCACTCGTGCTACTCATAAATCGATAAATTATTTTGGCGGTAATTGTTAACTGTGGTCGCGTAAAGCAAATTTATTGCGTTTTCGCGAGCGAAACAGCGGCAAAGCGAGCTGATGACAGGGAATCGGGAGTGGGCTGGATGAGCCGGGAGAGGGGTCAAAGGGTCACCACCTGTCTGGCCATAGGAATGATGTTTATCCGTAGCCGCTTTGTTTCGCAGTAACACTATATTAATTTATTAGCGCGAGGCCCTCATTTTATGCATTTTTTTAAAACTCTATAATAGGACACGTGCAGATAATATTTATGGCCGATGTAAATCACGGCCGTCGTTAGTTATCGCCGTTTTATTCTATAATGCTGTTTTCGCAAATAAACTCATTCATCCCAATCTCTTCTTGGAAGTAACAATAAATGTCTTTCATGTGTATCATATTACAAATAATATTATATAATACTTATATTATTTATTACAATGAGAATCTGCGATGTTTTTTTTAATATTAGGGATAACCTTATTTAGTGCAACATTTTCGAAATGCGATTTAAAAAATGTCATCCTCGAAAGACGTGTGTTAACATTTTTTTGTAACAGTATACTATTCGAATATAGTTTTGAGATAAAAATATCCCTTTTCTCAAGTCTGGCGATAATGGGAAAAGTGTGTCCGTCAGTACAACATTTGAGAAGTTGCATGCTAATGCAGTTTCACATGGTAAAAAATCGAGTGGAGTCACTAGAAATATTTGTGCTATTTACGGCGACATATTGGATGTCAGGAAATGCCAACGTTGTTTTAAATAATTTTGCAAACATTTGGAAAATTAACATGGAAGATGACTATTGGCAAATTGACTAATAAGATCGGCGAAAAAATCAAAGTTCGATTTTCCGACGGCAACAGAACGAAATGACTCAATATATGCAGTTTATTGCAATAAAAAGTACAATGCCGCCCGTTTCTTTGAAATTTAATTACTGGAGATGAGCAATGGGTTTCCTGCTCGAGATTTACGAAGAAAAGCAGTTGTTAACCTACGGACAGAAAGCAAATCCTACCGCGAAAACCGGTTTGCATAAAAAAAATGTTATCTCGGTAGTGGGGTGCAAAAGTAATAATTTATTTTCTGTTGAAGTCATATTATGATCAACTAAATCGTTTCAGTGCAGGATTATGTCGAAAGAGGCCAGATGAAAAAACGTAAAATTATCCTGCAACACGACAATGCTCGTCCTCAGGTGGCTGGGTCAACGCGACAAAAATTTAACGACCTCTATTGGAACACTTTATTGCATTCACAATATTCACCAGATCCTGCACCTTCGGATTACTATCTGTTCCGGTCCATGGAACATTTCTGGAAAAACAAAAAATAAAACAGCGAATGAGATAGAATTTACCTTTTTACGTATTATGCTTCAAACCAATGCGAATTTTATAATAAAATATGTTTTAAAAAAAGATAATAACGGAAATAACAAAGATTTGATGACACAAAATTTATTTTTGAGTTGCTTTAAAACAGCAAATAATATTGCGAGGATATTGAGTTCTGAACCTCAATTTCTTCTGATGCTAGACAACGCGCAAGGACTTCCTCTGAATTTTGAGACCCTGTGAACTGATTTTCTCGTTGTTGTGGTATTTTTATCTCATCACCTCCATCTTACAGCCTATATATTAAGCACTATAGCAGCCTTCCAAGCCTATTATTTAAGAAAAACGATACGCCAACTCATAGAAGAAACTCATGGAGTTAATTGAGATGCCATACGGATTTTATAGAAACAAGTTTACGTTTAAAAGTTACAGAAACATCGACGAAGCGCGGAATGAAGTCACCGGTCCTGTATCAAGGGTATTTGGGAAAGGTTGTTTGTTGAATTTCACTATATTATATTTAATATTTTCAGGAGAAAGTGATGAAACATACTCATAGCTTAAATAATAATTTTGAGTGGCTGCGGGATTTTGCCTTTTTTGTAAATATTATAGAAAAATTAAACGAACTGAATGTTCAACTTCAAGAATTTTGGGGAAACAATATCTTAAGTTAAGACATTTTCTAACAAACTTACATTCTGGGAGCACAACCTAAGTCATGGAAAAGTTAAACATTTCCCCTGTTTGAATTTTCGCACATTTTGTGTAGATTTTTTTAAATCAATCCTTTTTAAAGCGCAATCTATTTTATTTTATAGTGATATAAAACAAGTAATAAAATTTCTAAAGGAAAAAATAGAGGTGGGGGGAATGGAAATATGTATAAGTAGCTCGGCAGACAATTTTAATTTCCGAAAGTAACTCACATCCTTATGGAGTTTGGCGACCGCTGATATAGATGATATTCAAACTGTTCTACTTCATGTCTATCTTCCCGGACTGTATGAGTGCAATTGCTACTGAATTTTTTTTGTGTTACACTTGGCTCTGACGTATTTTAACATTGGTAGCCATATTGGATGCATATATTATTGTTGGCTGTCGTAAAGGTTTCAAGTGTTGCATACCAAAGTGCTCGGTGAAATTTCTCTTGTGGAAAAATGGGAAATGTGGAAAGATTTTTCATATCAAATTTAAAGGTAAAAAATACGCGAAAGGACAGAGTCATTGAATTTTAAACTATTAAAATCGATACCGGGAAATTTTTCCCCTTTAATACATTCTTTTGATCTTAATAGTCGAATAAGTCCCGTACTTTTTTTATTTGAATTTATTAGTAATAGTTTATGCATTTTTCGTTAGAGATAGATTGCGTTAAATATATGTTTTAAGCTAATTTCAAACTCTCATGAGTTAGTTGATACATTATACTATTTTGTGTATTTTTTTAATCATTCGTCATTAGTTATTGTGACGTAAAATTACATCCTATTACGCCAAAGAGCACCAAGACGTAACAAGGCGAATAAATAAAAATACGTTAGGGAGCTATAAGCTTTTTTACAAACTTTTTAATATTTCAGTCGGTGTCTGTACTTTAATCTCATCGGATTACATCTGTATATTAGAATGCTTAATATGAAATATCTGGTATGCGTTTATTGATCTTGATTAAAAAAGGAATTTAACTGAAATCAAATAAAGCGGCGTTTGCTTTCCCTCCGTCTTCATTTATAAGAAAACCCTATTACGATCCGTATCGATAGTACGGAGTGAACTGTTATTCCGGTTCGCTTATTCCAATCGCGGCAAATGTTCATTATCTATTTCAGTCACAATGGATTCCTTACATTATTTTCAGCAAAAAAAGTAAAATAAACAGACAATAAAAAGGAATGCAGCCGCGCATTGGTCGTCGTCATTTTTTTCGCCGTTGAAATCAAAGGACGCAAAGAAAACTCCGACAATGGAAAATTAAATAAGTTTTTCCTTTCTTTAAAATTTTTTCCCCGACCGCAATGTGCCAAATCCTTTTTTTCCTCCGCGGCCATTACAGGAAGCTTTCCATATCTGCGTATTATTGTCTAGGGGTGGGGGGCCAGTTTTCACGGAGTCCGTGGAGCGAGGGTGGGCGGGTGTTTTCTTTATTGAGTCAGTCTGCATATTGAGTCACTCGTGAAATTGATATGATAAGTTGACAGAGTGTGTCGTAAAGGCACAAAGTTTCCAGTCGAACGACGTTCCGGGATCTTATTATTGAATTTTTCCCAGACTGATGGGATTGATGTATGGCACTACGTTCGCGGAAATTTGCTAAGAAAACACAGAAAGCAGGGGTACGCGGCGGAGTGGGGGGGGGGTGCCACTTTCTAATGGAAAAGAGACCGGAAATTGTTGCAAGCCTGATTGAAAATTATGTTCTTCGTCGAGGAAATCGTTTTACTTTAATTCTGTAAAACGATCGTTTCACATCATTCCTATTTCCGCACTGAAACAAATTGCAAATATTTAAAATAATTTATTTAAAACAAATAGATATTTAACTCTTAATAATTTATGTTGTACAGTAAACCCTCCTATAACGTGTCCCCCTATAACGTTTGCGGCGGTTTTTTCATATAACGCCGTTCTGCCTATAACGTTAAATTTTTTAAAACGCTTCATTAGAATTTTCATAAAAATATTTTGTACATATCTGTATTTTAAATGCGTTCGCGCATTGACAAAATGTCAGGCATCCGGCGAAACTAAATACAAATATTTGGTGATTCATCGGCACGAGGCTATCAATGAACATTCCAGGGATATTCACACGATACAGAAGAAAATATTTTCTACTTTTATATCCATAGAACGAATTATAATCAAGTAAATCGATGCTCACGTTTTTTTTAAACTATTTAATTATGTGATACACGTGCATATCTCTTAATCTTATTAATAATATGATTTAATTTCACAATAAAGCCTCTTCGTAAAATACAAAAGGATATAGCTCATTGCGCAAGCTAAGTCATTTGTAAAGGTTAACACGTAAAAATGTAAAAAAAAATGGAGATTTTTGATCTACTGATACGCCTTATAACGTGGAACCTATCTTGATGTTATAGGGGGGCTTACTGTAGTTGTTTTCGGTAAATATGCGAAAAAAAATCGGAATTGCAGGAACAACGTTTTTGTTTAGTCATTTATTTATTATTTATTGTTAAGAAAGTGTATTACAAACAGGAGCGGCATTTTCCTATACACTGCGGAGTTGCAGCACCCCCAAGAAAATTGAGGAAAAATATATTTTAATATATGCGTGTCTATTGATTATATATTATGTATACGAGACTATAAATACAATTTATATTTATTAATCTGATCGGTGCCTAAGATGTAAGCAAGAGCGCTACCTGCTTGTCAGTGCTGCTGACGTCGTGTATTGGACGGATGCGGGCCGGTAGCGGAGTGCGGGAGAGAGGGGGAGGGTTCTCGCCGCTAAGCGCTGTGTCGCGCTGTGACTCATACTGTCTCAGATAATACTCTTAGAGTCTGTAGTCATCGGGATTGTGTCTCTGGCCGAGATCATGGGACTGGAAGTGGATAAATCTCTTGAAGAGCACAGCCAAGAGCTGACCACCGAAGAGCTTATGAAGTTGCATTGTGTCTCACAGCAAGATGTGGAGCAGAGTTGGTTGGAAGAGAAGGAAGAGTTAAAAGCAAAGCAGCAATCTTCCGGCGCAATAAGAGAAATAGTTAAAGCATGGGAAACTGTCGCATCGTACATTGAAAAGCTTCATCCTAATAAAACAGTGATTAAGTCTTGTTATATTTAAAAACAGCTATATGCACAGAATAATGGAATTCATGGTGGTAAAAAGCTTTCCATCACCAGTTTAATAACAAAGACACAAAGTTTTGACATGATCCGTCACTCGTGTCATACTACCTCAGCGACTAAGTACTGTTGTGACATTACGACGGTTAAGGTTTAATGGTCACTTATTTGAAAAAAAAAATGATTAGAAACATTTTTTTAGGATTCTCGAAATGTACGTTAAATTGCGTAAAAATTTTTTTATCTACGCTTCTTATATTTTTAATTTAAGAATTATTAAAATTTAAATTATTTTTTTGACTCCTATCTAAAGTTTTATTCTTTGAGATCGTCGATATCTTACAACCAAATGCTAAAAGGAAAACATAATGACGACTTAGTATGTTCTGATCATATTTACTGAAAACAACTACAACCTAGTCAGAATCATTTACATATTATTTACAATTGATTTTATATATATATTTTTATGTTTTTATGCGTGATTAGCGACCTGGGTTAATCTGTAATGCCAATCACGCATTGTTTTTATTATAAAATAAATACCAAGTTTAGAATAAAATATTATATGTATTTTATTAAATATTTTCCATAGAGATAACTTAACATCAGTTGCATTGAAATCATCGTGGCTCAACTTTAAGCTAACTATTCTGACTTCTCTTTCAATACAAGGTCGTTAATATTTTCGCTTCAACCTGTTACTAGAGAAAATAATTAATTTAGTGTCTCCTCCATGTCTGGATCCATTTCTTCGTATTTTATTTTCGTCTATGCTTTTCTTCCTGTAACATCCATTCTTCGCGCAATTGATATTCTGGGCGTCCAAGACACGAAGTAGACTCGTGTCAATTGAATGCTTTTCAATTATGTTATATATAGTCTTTTCTTAGCTTAACATGATTGATTATAATTTTTATGATTTTAATATATCTCCTAAAAACCTGATAAATAATTAATTAACAATAAAAATTTGTTAAATTCCAAATATATATTTAGATTTTAAATTTACTGTGCTAATTAAACATGATTATGTCCCAGAAACCGAAGTAAATAACTATTAGTTTATGTTTGTTGGCATTTGGCCAAAAAAACCGACTGTCCCTATAAACCGGGAGCCCTATTAAGTGGACTATCTTATATAATAGTACTTAGTATTAGGGATAAATTTATTTTAAATACTATGTTCAACGTACACATGAGATTATGGGGTTAAATAAAATCGAAATGTTGCAAGGATCTCGTAAATACGAGCTGACGGTAACAAATCCTTATGGCTTTGCACGCTACTTCTCCACATACAGGGTGATTCGATCGAGGAGCCGTAAACTGATCAAAGAACCATGCCAAAGAAGGATTTGCTGAATGAAATTGGCCTATAAACTCATAGTCAAAAACGATTCGCGCCAGAGATATGAACTGTTAGAGTAGCATGTAATAAATTCAATGTCCACCAATAAAATTCAGCGCAAAATTCTGAGAGCAACAAATAAATTTTCAAGTATCGTTCTGAAAAATAGAATGAGTCCTTAATTTTTTTCATTGAAAAATGTAAATCACAAATATGAACTTAACGGTCATATTTATTATTATAATTGAAAATTGTTTGTTGTAATAAGTTAAATTTATGTATATTTTTAATATATTATAAGGATAATTATAAAAAAACTAACAAAGAATTAACGATACGACCGGGAAGCAGAAAACCGGATCTAATTTAATTTTGCTCGGAAGAAAATGCTTCACAGACAGGATGCTGTTTAAAACAATTATATGTGTATAATGCTTTCCACATGGAAAATATTTTTTATGTTAAAATAATATTTTTATTGCTAAAAATATTGGTATAAATAATTAAATACTAATATTGTCTGAGCTACTAAATAGATTTTCGTTCGCATATGCAGCTGAATTTTTGTGTTAAAATTATTTAACGTGAAACGAAACCATAATAAGATCACGTTATTGTATTGTAACAAATAGACATATTATTTATTAGATTTAGATTTCTAAAGACAGATTAAAAAATATATAATATGTACAGTGACATGGTAATAGCTTAAATTTACATATAACTGAAGAGATATATACGATTATTTAAAACTCGCATATTTTAAAAATATTGACATAATATATTCGGGAATTTTTTGGTCCCTCAGGTTCGGGTATTGCTTAACGCAAAAAGGTGCGTAGGAAAAGAATATTTTACTGAAATATACCTGCATAATTTTATGATTAAATGCTGAAATTTTTGTACAGCGTGGAATGAAATACCTATTCGATAGAAAAAATACATAAAAACGATACTAGAATCCGGTTTTATTAAATGAAAAAAAAATCCCAATTAAAAATGTATCTACATTCAGTTGAAACAAAAATGTATAGAGAATCTGTCTCTCGAATCGCACAATTTCACAAAATGGATTTATTTAAATTCCATCATGAAATCTAACAATGATACAAAAAAAACAGACCCATTATCCTGATACGGAAACACGAACGATATTATTCAATTATTTAAAGGCTGGGAAATATGAATAAGAGATGAATACATTTCGAAGACAGTGTAAAAATATATTAAACTGAAAAGGGATGAAAAACTATGCATTTTAAATTTGAATTTAATTATAGACATGAGGGTAATGAGGGTTGCACTTTTAAAATCGACAATTAATTATTCTGAAATCATGGTCGATTTTTTTGTAAGGGCCAAAATCCATAAGAAGATTAACGTTTATGATAAAATAGCAGAGTTTTGATGTAAAAATACACTTAAATATGAAAGAGCAATAAATTTATTATACATTTTAGAGAATATCTTTTTCTTTATGTTCAAATACTTCTGGTGAGTTTACAATAAAGGCTTTAATGATTCTCATCAGTCTTTAAACCCCCGAGCACTATAAAGATATAACAAAATAAATTTATCAGTAAATCGGAAAGCAAATAAGAATACTTGTACCACAAATATTACTTAAAAAGATTAGTTTTACAAATGTTTTATGCCAACTATCTCGATTTCAAAATATTATTGTACTGAAAAATGCGCCAGGAAATCCGCTGGATTTTAAACTTCCTAATGTTGACAACTTAAATATATAAAACGTAGTATATTCGTCGAAGATTTGACGAAAAAATGATCTAATAGTCACACAAACTTCTTCAAAAATCTATTCGGAAATGTAAATGAATTATTTTTGCATCTGTTAAAGAAATAAAAAAATCCTCTTAAATATTTGCTGGAAAAAGTTGTACCCAAAAGTAGTCACCAGAGAAAATGTTGTAGAACAGATAAAAGCTGAATTTAAAAAGACGATTAACATTTGTCGTGGTATTGGCGAAGAAGAATTAGATGATATGGATATTTAATATATGGAAGGAACTTTTGGAGGAGAAACAATGATTCTTCTTCTAATTCGAGCAACTTCTTACAAATGTCTACCATCAGGGCCTTGTTCTCGTCGCTCAAGTCATGCGGTATCCGAGCTCCCTGTTTCCCTTTGATGGCCTTCTTCTCTCAAGGCTTGATTTTTAAATCAAAATCATGATTTAATTTTTTTAAACAATCTATGAGACTGACGAATAAATAGTACATCTCCATATAAACGGTAATTTTTTTTTGTAGTAACCTTTATAGAACTCGTACATCAGGCTGTTTTGCAAATAACTCTTGTCTGGTTGAAATATAGCGAAGAAAAAAACCATTTTATTTCTGAAAGATGATTTCCAGATGTTCAAATACGTAACGAATATCCATTTTCGTCCGGTACTCCTAATATTATATATCATCATCATCATCATTTGCCAGTCACAAGGCTCTCACTCGCTGAGGGGCATGGACCTTACCAAACTCTCGCATGGTAGTCGAGGCCAAAGGAACCTGAGTCTCACACGTGACGTGAGGGCTCCCCTTTCGTGTCCAACCGCGGGGACCCGAGCCGTCTTGGTATGCGGTTTTTTATAAAGAGTTTCCCTATATATATAGACTTAGCTAATAGGCTTAATTTAAGCAATAGTGGTTTCCTTTACATCCATTGATACTGCGTTTTGCTATCTTCAAAGCAGTTTTAGTTATGACTAGGGAATCCAATCCAGATTTATATTGTAAATAAAAAATCACCAAGCCTACTAAAGCACACGAAACCTCAATAAAACGAATCCTATCAATGTCAAGATACGCCAGGCACGAGTGTACAAACACGACAGCAAAAAAAATGTGACAATTAGTTCAATACATCTCACAAATCCGAATATTTTTCAATCAAACTTTAAAAATATATTTATTATGAATTTCTAATTGATATTTTCCTCCCCAAAGTGCGCAGAATCAATTCACCACGAGTGTATATGCAGGTTGCAAAACAACAAGTGCTTCGGATGCAATGGGCGTCGAAAGTTTATAATTGGCAATATTCACCAGAAATCTCGCTTGATTGCTTCAATAATTAGAAACAGTGCAATTGTGTCGGAACTCGACTGATATAATTGTAACACCATCTCGCAAATTCTGTATAATTGCATATCGAGCAAATATCACGGCGTCCGATGTCCAGGTGTCCGGACACTCCTCTGCATATTACGTGCACAAAGCCCTGGCGTTCCGAATTAATGAAAGCACACGTGAAAATCAACGAATGTGCTCTGAAATAAAACAGGCTATAATTGTCTGTGTATTTGAAGAAACACCTACATCAAATAGAAGCACACGTGTCAATGCAAAAGGGATTATGCAAACATCACATTGAAATGCGTCAGCACAGAGGAAAGGTCTTTCGGCTGTATACTTTTGCGCCTAGCCCCTCATTAGTGTTATTTGAATACAAAAGCTCATACAGTTCGGTGTTGCATGTCATTTAATTTACGCAGTTGGCTTTTTCAGCTCGTTATGAAAAAAAATCGACTGCAAAACGGCATTTACGAATAATGGACATTATTCGATGAACACATTTTACTGACAATATGTAAATAAAAAAAAACGACGAGACGGGGGGATAAATGATTTAAGATTAAACCACGACCTAGACAAGGTAATCGATTTTGCTAAAAGTAACAGGGACATTCTTCACAATTTAAGTAAGCTTTACTTTACAACTTATATATTCATATATTAAAATATTTATAAATATAATACAAGCAACTCTCGTTCGTCGCGCCCCCGATGAGTGCGGATTCATTTTATCGCGATTTAAAAAAAAGAGTTTTGATGATTAAAATGGAAAAAAAATATTAAGCAAATAGATCTGTAAATATGTAAATGAGTCTTTGGGAATACTTAAACGAAGTTAGCTTGGATCGGTTAGGAAAACGATCAAAATTGCAAAACACTAATGTGATTGACAAATTGAGAAATCAGATGACAGTTCAGTGAAATTGTGAAAAAGATAAATTATTCACTAAATGTAATTTTTAATGAAGATGAGACTGGACACTATTGGATATGATTTTCAACACGAATGTTTATTTCCATAGTTAAGAAGACTTCTACTAGATTTATAAGAGCGATGGATCGTCTCTGTTTTTCTCGGAAGAAATTCATCTGCAAAATCCAATTTTTTAATCAAAAACTTCTCGTGCCATTAAAGGTTATACTAAATACAATTGACCATTTTATGGTGTTGGACAATTAGCCAGGCTATCCTTTGAAACAAAGGCTATCAAAAACATCGATAAAGCATGGAATAAAGTCATATAATAAAGTTATTACAATAAACTATTGAAGTTCACATTAATTATAAAAATAATATTCAAAATATAATGAAAGAGAAAGTCTTTTAGCCACAAAAAGAGTTTCTAGTAATGGACTCCCATATCTCAGGAATATGACATCTCGAAACCTGTTCCCGTGCGAAGGTTGGGTGTCAAAATCATTAAAAATAGATTTTCTTCTCCTAATCGTTGGATGAAGTTGTTAAAAAAAACGATTATTCAATAATTATCGATAAATTGTGCATAACAAGTGGTCAAAAACGGAATTTAAATGTTTTTTTTAAATACCTCGATGATTGCGAAATTTTGCTTATCATTTTGACTGAATTTAGGTCCAAAAAAGAATCATTCCTTAGAGCTGGGAGCAGAGTAGAGCACACATTTTACTCTTAACGCGCGATTAGACTCGGAAAGTTGCTGAAAGCAGACTAGTGTCGATGCATGATCAAACCCAAGCTTATCTGCTAGCACCTCTACATTTACAATCAGATGTTAGTCCAATAGGGATTGCAGAAAGTGTTTGTCGAGCTCTACAGATCATCAAACACGAGGTTCGTTTTTTAAGATCTAATTTCCAAAATGAATTTTCCGGAACCATCTTTGACATATTATCCGATCCCCATATACTACATTATTATTTTCCGTTGCGTTGCTGCCATTATTGAACTCATTAGATGAAATATGCCAAATATGCTCCTTTGTCCCGTCCATTATAACTTTCAACTGCACTCAAGTTAATGCAGGTAGTTTCTACTATCCCCATCCAACTTTTAGTGTCAAAAATATATAATAGAAGCTCTATTTTAGATAGTTTTGCTGTCATTACAAGCATTAACACTACAACATTCTTTATACACATTGCCGCCTCATATTAAAGTGATATATTTAATTTTAATATACTCATCCACTTCCATGATATTTAATATGCATTGTCAAAGTTATTGAAAGAGGGTCCACGTGTAATTAAAAACTAAAATAATTTATTAACTAGACTGTGTCGTATCTGGTTTAGAATGGAATGCATTTGAATATTCGGTTGCAGCATCAGTTTCATTTGCGAGGTATTTGTAATTAACTTACAGCAAAATTATGTCCGTGTAAAATAGAAACTATCATTATATTTAGTTGACTAGTGGCGTGTAAAATAGTCACGTTTAATGCTTAAAAATAAAAAAAATACTATACAGTTATTATTACGTTTTCAGTGCGGCGCGCATGACGTTCATACGCGCGATTTTTTCGAACTTTAATTTGTCGTTACATGTAAAATAAAGAGAATTAAGTAAAAAAATCAGCTCACAAACACAGCTAACTATAAATTTACAACATATCACAAGAAAGGTTTAGGTACCATGTAAAATATAAATATAAATCATAACCATTCAAACTGTGCGTCTTGTCTTATGGTTTTGCATGGGTTGTTTTACACTAACAAATTTAAAGCGGTATCATATAGTTTCAGAGGTCTTTCTGGTCTTAGTTTATCGTTTAATTTCCTATCACTACTTTACATTTTTTTTAAGACGTCTTTAAAGCTTTAAGACGTTTATATAAATTTTGTTGATGTTCTCAGTAACTTCTTTCGGCTTCAATCCCTTATCAAATAGAAATATTATAAAAAAATGTTAATAGATCTTCTCAATCTCTGGCCTTGGCATTTTTAATAAGAATAAATATAATGAAAAAATTAGAAACTATAAACTACAGATAGAGCTTAAAAATAATACGGCACAACAACAATTTATCGTTACTTTTTTCAACGTTTTTGGTTAGCTAAGTTGTTACTTTAAGCAATAAAAACCTAGACTTACTAAAAATTACGATTAAAATATAAGCATGGGAACGATAGATCAGTGCTATACACTTTATTGTAATATGTTAAAAGCTTCACGGTCAGATTTTCAGTACAAATTTTAAAATACAGGTACATACATCTGTATTCCTGAATTCAATTTCCCGGCAAACAAACACGTTGGGGTACGCGCTCCTGTCATAAAGGGAATAAACGATGAGCTGTAGGGTAGGTGTATTGGGGTAGCCCGGAGTGCACCACTGAACTAGAATAGGGATATTGATTTTCCACAAGGGAAACCGTATTTCATTTTCTATGGACGTCTGTTGGTTCAGCCTGAGCGAAAATGTGTGCAGACTCATCCGCAGATTAAGATTCAAATGAATTTTCCATGTGTGTACACATGAATGTTATGTATGTATGTATAACCTATTCGATGTTATTTCACATTCGAGATGAAATCACGGCTGGATGCGTTTGTTTGTTTAAGTGATAAGCATTGTCGATGAGGATTGCCGATTATTTCGGCAAGATTTTCCCGGTGACGTGTGTTTTCAGGTGCCGTCACCCCTTGACCCCCACCCCACTCATCCGCAGATTAAGATTCAAATGAATTTTCCATGTGTGTACACATGAATGTATGTATGTATGTATAACCTATTCGATGTTATTTCACATTCGAGATGAAATCACGGCTGGATGCGTTTGTTTGTTTAAGTGATAAGCATTGTCGATGAGGATTGCCGATTATTTCGGCAAAGATTTTCCCGGTGACGTGTGTTTTCAGGTGCCGTCACCCCTTGACCCCCACCCCTAGCCGCGGTCTCAGGAAACATATTTAATTAAAACTTTTCACTCGATCACCATAACGTACGAAGATGTCTTTATAAAGTTTGCCGTTAGTAATTTTAAACAAGCGACCGGTTGTTACTCTCTGTTGCGATTTAGCACATAGTTTCGCAAACTTTTTTGGCTCAACGCCCTCAAAGACATTTTTTTTCAACACACCCCTCCGCTTTGGACAACTTCGAGACAGTCGACTAGTAGTAAATTTCGAAATAAACTATCCACATAATTCTTAAATCTCAACTATGATCTAAATCTGATTTTTTATAACACGTTTTTCGTCAAGATTATTAACACTTTGCTTACAGGAATACTAAGCCTCTTAAATTATTGATTTTTTTTACATTCATAAAAAAAGTTGATACATGTCAAGAATCGTCACTGATTTTCCTGTTGAAGTAGTATTCTTACATCCAAATACCACTTTCATCTTAAATCTTATGAACCGAGGCCCAATAGCAAAACTCGAAGACAATTATTTTAGAATTGCGGATTCGTTAGAAATATATTAATATTAAATAAATAAATAATAAGAGTGGCGTCTATATACACTGCAGACTTGCAGCATCCCTAAACCAATAATAGAAAAATACTTTTTTCAACATTAACACATTGCCTAAAAATTTGTTGAAACGTCGTTTTTTACAAAAAAATCATAACTCGCTTATAAATCAAGATATTGAGCATAAAATTAAACTACTTGAACTCCAACATTTACTGGATAATTATTGCTAAAAAAATAATTTATATCTTATAGCAGGGGTCACCAAACATTTTGGAAACGGACCGAAATTAAATTTTCATATTACAAAGAGAACTTTAATTGGGAAAAGGTCTGAGATTTTATTTGTGGTATCTTCTTTTTTTTTTTTTAGGATGTAGAACTGTCTAGGATAGTGGAATTCAAAAAAGGTTTGGAAGTATATTGGGTATTAGTTAGAGAAGTTAGTTTAATTTGTGAAGGTTATCGTAAAAGGGAGTGGCATATTTTTGTACCAGGTCTTTAAGAGGGAGGATTTTAAGGTCTTTGTGTATGTATGTGTTGCGAATAAACCATGATACTTATTTTCCTCTGAATTTTGTTTAGATGTGTAGGATGCTTCGAGCCTCAAATCTGGGAAGCGTATATTATTTTAAGACGATTTTTTTAATTTTAAAAAGAGGACACTGCTTCTTCCTATAAGAAGACAAAGAAACGCATTACTTGTGTTGATTTTCTTAATTACTGATTCTACATGGGGATAAATTCAGATAAATAAACATTAAACAATTGCCGGCAAAAGTCGGCAATTCTCCTTCACACTCCTTATAAAAGAGCCATAAAATATTTCGAATAAATAGTTTTATACGCACTTGCCATATTTACCTAAGATCTGATTTAAAAAAAATATTGAAAAAACAATACGTTGTTCAAGATAGAGTATATTTATTCTCTAACGTTTGAAAGCTGTATTCATTTTAAATATTTTTAAGCTGCTTTTTATTGCTACTTACACGTTTAATTAAATTTTTAATTAAAAGTGACTAGAAATAATACGATTTTAACACATTAAATTAATTTTATTGAGATAATCATAACTCAATTATGTCGATTGTTTCGGAAAAAAACCATGAGCGATATTCGCGTTGATGCAAAACATTTTAATTCATAATTTTAAAATAAAATAAAAAGCCGTTGTATGATTTCGAGAAAGTTTGCAACTAACATAATTACGTTCATGTTCAACTTGAGCTTTTTTAGAGCTTTATTGCGCGTATTGTGATGGAAAACCACATACAATTTTCCGCCATGAGCAAGACATATTGTATTACTGCAAATTTTCGTTGCGAATGTTTCGCCACATTTGAATGCGATTTTAATTACGATAAAGTTTAATTAACATTCTGAGAAATAATATAGTGGAAAGCATACGATTATTAGTAGAATTTATGATGTGCATACATACATATGCAAATCTAAATAACCGACAACTGTTTGGCTTCATACTCATTTAATATATGATTTTAAAGGTAAAACGGGTTTAATATTCAGTATTTATTTTATTAAAAATCTAAAGCAATCAGCGATGTCGCAACCTCATTTTTAAAACCTTGGCACGTCAAAAAGCATCCTTATATACAAAGAAATAATTATTTAATTAATAAGTATATTATATTTTTTTAATTATGGTTAATTGAAGCTTTTAGAAAACTCTTTTCCAATAAAACATAAGGATTTATTTGAATTTACTTGAAACCGAATGAGTGCTTATATATCCTATAACAATAGGATTGTTTTCTAATATTTTTACGATTGAATTGTAACTTGTACACGTAATACTTTAAACGTTGTCGTTGTCGGATCAGTTCTCTTATGATATAAAAAAATAATTAAAACAATTGAAGCAAAATCTCATTAAAAAAAAGTATAGATTATTGCTGAAAATTTTAATCAATAAAACACCGATTTTTTTGGTGAAGTCAAACAATTGTCCAAGTGACGACGGATATTTCAATAAGGATTAAATAATATACTGACTATCCATTTATTGCCTTATTAAAAATATTAAAAATCCATTATTATTATTTAATGAAGTTATACCAATATACCGATCTAATGCTGACTTATATTTTTGCACATGTACTAAATGAAATATTAAGACCATAATCATAGTGGAAAGCTTCTCCGAGTGTTTTCTGCTGGAAAAAATAACAAGTTCTTTTAATTTGAAATGTGAGTTGAGTAGCCCCTGTGCAATCAAGAATCCAACTGGCATTGTATAGAGAGTCAGAAACACTCAACTAAATTAATTTTATGTTCAACAATAAATATTGAAAAATTACTAGAAGTCTCTGTAATATTAATAAATTTTCAGATCAACGAGTTTATAATAAAATATTTATTATTATTGTTTCACTTCATGAATGACAGAGAAAAGGGATTTTTTTTAATGGCCAAAAGATGAGAGCTTAACACGTATCGTGCCAAGTATATTTTAAAAAAAGCCTAGAGGCCTAATTTGAATTGTATCTTATGTAGTCTTATAGAGAGATAATAAATTATATAAATTATATATAAGGTAAATCCTTATATTTTGTTATTTATTTTATTATTTTAAATAATTCATTTGATTATTTTTACAAGTTCTGGTGTATATTTGGTGCACAAAGACATTGTCAGTTTACAAGCGAACGACGGAAATTGCGTACGATTTCTTCGAATAAATAACTATCGGTCACCAGTGACTGACATGACAAATTACATCTTCAGTTTTAAAAAGTGCTCGATTATTTTATAAAGTTAAATAGCTTAAACAACACGGTTATAAAAAAAATAATAAATTAAAAATGAAATAACATGTCTTATAGATCATGCCAGTACTAAATATTTTATTTATCATATATTGACATTTAATATATTCGGTGTTAGATCGACGATAGATCCAGACGAATTTAACGGTCGCAAGTTTGAAAAATATTTTCTATTCAAAACTGTTGTGGAAATTGTTTCTGCATCTTTCAAAGAAATACAACAATCCACTTTGAATGCTTGCTGTAAAAAGTTGTGGCCAAAAGTAGTCACTGGAGAAAATGATGCAACAGAAATATAGGATGGATACAAAAAGACAAATATTATTTGTTGCGGATATTCGGATGAAATATTGAAGAACTGTGCTTTTAATAAATAATAAAATGTTGAATTTTTAGATGAACTTACTATGATTAATGACTCAAAAAACAGTCGCAGCGAAGTAGGTACATATTTCACATTAATAGAACAATAATAAAAAAGGACTAAAGTTCAAGAGAAAATTACAAAAGTGCTTGACCCTTATAATACATACTATTATAATACATCAAAAAAGTAAAAAAAAGGTAGCGGCGATCTTGAAAAAAGTCAAATAAAAAGGATTGTGATAGTTATGATAAATGATCTATATTATGTATATTACACGTTTTTTGTGAATATGATTTTTTTATACGAGGTCTGAGTGTATCCAGACTAGGGCTTGCTTTTTACCGTCAAACTGTAATAACCGGTAAACGATAAATAATTTCTCCCATTACCAGTTTACCGGTAAGTGAAAAAAAAATTGTAAATATTTGTCCCGCAGATAAAAACGCTCGTTCTAGTACAATCGTTTCTTGGCTAAAAAAGAACTGTATTTAGACAAATCATCAAGCATAAATTTCAATGTTATGTCGGATGTATATAGATTTATGTGTTTTCGAAAATGAGCTTCTACAGCTACTTTTACCGTTATCAAATTTAATATTATTGATATTTATCCCCGATTTTCTATCAGTTAAACTTATTAAGATCGCATTTTTAATTTCATAAAATCGTTCCAGCATTTTCAGGAAGGAAGTCCAATATTTCAATATTTATTTTTGGCATGCAAATTTACATTCATTTACCGACGATTTTTTATCGATGTCCATTCGTCCATTGTAACACTAAATACTCGTTTTGTCATTGCTAAAAAATCGTCTATTAATAAATTACGTATTTTTGTTCCATAATCTAAGACAATTTTTCTTATTGTATTGGGAGACTTTGGAATGTCTTTAAATCCTTTCCCATCGAGTAATTTTCTTAAATCATAAGATATACAAAACGTGTTAAAACAGATTCCATCTTTTGCTACCATCCGGGATATAACTGCGGGTAATGTTTAATCAATTGATTTAATATAAGATTAGATTGACTATTAGATGAGATAACTTGAAGTACTGGTCAGTGTTTCAACTGATTTTCAATGAATTAATTTGGTGTTGACCACCACACCAGTGACCAGTAACAATCTGTGTATCAATGTTGCCAGAGTCGAAAAACAAAACACCCTATTCCGCATGCATATCAACAATAAACTTTCGTTATAATGTGCATGTATCTGTCCTTAATTCGCGATAAAATCATTTCCAGTAATTACCGATGGTGCGTTTTTGGCGATTTACCGGTAAACCGATAAACCGGTAAACCGCTAATGCAAGCCCTAATCTAGACATATATCACGAGTTTATATATTTATGTTTATATATATATACAAATAAATAAATCGTGAGCTTACAAATAGTGAATTGTAAGCTCTCGCTGATTAAATTCACAATCTCCGCACTCGGCTGTTTAATCCTAAGCATTTCGTAATAATGTGCAAATGGACGATGCTCATATGTGCATTATGATTGGCCGTATTAGCTATGCGAAGCTATGTTAGCTATTTGCATTTGGCATTCGCCAACGGTAGGGCTTTGGCAAAGCTCGTGAGTCTTGCCGGAAAGGGGGATTCCGCTAGTGAACCTTGTTTCGGATAATTAACGAGAAGCTTTATGAATTAATCTCGTTTATATGCATATTATATATATTTATATTCTCTTATTAAAAATCATTCGCATCAACGGAAAATAACTCGCGTTGCCATATCGCAATTATAAAGTTTTTAATGGGAAGAAACTTATATCGTTACACGGAAATATGATATTTTTTTAAAAGAAATATATATATTAATAATATTATTGAGTATGATATATTTATACATGTGATAAATAAATAAGAGGCTTCTGAGCGCATTTATTATTAAACATTTTATTCCTAGAATCGTACAATAGAAATCTTTCGACTCTCAAGGTATATTATATTTAGAAAATGAAATTTATTCATAGCATGAAATGTGTCATTCTTTCCGCAGTGTTGCAATCTTATGTCATCGCAAAACTGAATGCACAGGACGGTATGCACTTTATATATTATTATATTCATCACTTTTATATGTGAAATATGTACTTACAATATATTTAAAATATGAATATTAATCAATGTTTACTCACGTTATAGATGCACGTTTCTCTGACACGTGCAACTCTATATGTGTTTTGCATTTATCGTTTGCATTGTCAATGTTTAATTGTACAGTGTTGTAAATTAAATCATATTCATGACCCATGTGAATAGGATGGGATATATGAACACGATTAACAGAGTACGTAACGTTTATTGTCAGTCCCTTATAACCATAAAAATAAAGTTTCACTGTATTATAAGTATGAAAATTTAATTAGAAAATATTTTCAAAGAATTAGCTTTGATATTGAGGATTTATTCGCGGACGATTTAGAAGAGATACATTTATTAAATTAAATAATATTAATTAAGTGATAAATATCGCACTCAATGCTGAACGCGCTTCAAAATCTTAATAAAAATATATAGAAAACAAAACAGATTTATAAGCAATATGAAGATGTTTTGCTTTGGAAGACAAGTGGCGAAAATATGTAACAAAATAATTCATATTTACTTGATGTAAACATATTTATTAACATTTTGTACCTAGATATACTTTAATTCTTTGATTACGATAATAAAATAATTAAATATAGTGTCAATGAAAAATATATTGCGTTTTATATCGATGATGGAAACCAATCCTGCCGTATCTCGAAAAATACGACACGTTAAATTAGGAGTTACTTTTTGAAAGCAAATTTCTACGGTAACAGAAATGCTGTATCTCTAAAGCATCTTATTATTCAATACGAAGAACAGTTGTAATTGTAATTTTACTAAACAAACACGAATCTATTGTAAAAATATTGGCAGAAATTTTAATCTGTTTAATTCTGAAAAATAGCAAAATCAGATCTTTTTACGTAATTTTTCATACATTTAACGTCGTATCTAAATAAAAAAATATCATAGAAAAACCGTTTATGCATTTTTATTTATATTCTGGAACATATCCTATATTTTTCATGGGCTCCATGTATTTTATTCGAAAATATTCACTCCGTGAACCGAGTGATGGATGTAAGTTAATATGATTAGCAACATATATTAGATGTTCTCAAAAGAATGGACGTTTAAATAAATGATTTGAATGCTAATAAAAATTGTATTTTCCACATATTAATCGAAAATATAATCTCCATCAGCAAATATAACCTTTAACGACTTATCTCTAAATATGTTAATGCCTTTTACTCATTTTTAACGTCCTTATATGTATTAAAAAAATCATTTAAATAATATTGCATCGATCTGAAATGATAGGATAGTCAGACGATATATGGAGAATATGGAGGATGACGAATTGATCTCCATTCGAGGTCAGACACAGAAGCGAAGATATCGTTATTAGGTTTTATATATTAAAATTAAAGGAGAAGAAAAAAAGTGATAAGAAGAGAATTAAGCTAAAGGTTGTTTGTTAACCCTTTGAAAAGTATCGCCGTACATGTACGGCCACACCTGATATCGCATTAATTTTAATGCCACACATAATTTCGAACAAAATGTTATAATTTTTTGTATTATATACAATAAATGGATTTGCCAATAATATGTAAATTTAATTTCCATTAATATTATTTTTTTTAGCAGTGAAAAAAATCTCTAAATAATATATGAAAAATTTCATAAATATATGTTTTTATATATCTCGTATTTAGCTATTTGCCACAAATTACATAAAATTTCATTAATGATTCTAAAAAGTCAATAACAGTTGTCATAAAAACATAAAAAAAATTGGATGAAGAAATTTCATGGATCAAAAAATTATCGAATTGCAAAAGAAATAAAGTTTTCCGGTAAAAAAAAATTGAGAAAAAAGTGATTTATTTTAATTTACCTCACAAATACAATAAACAATCAATAAATAATATTCTTATAAAAAATAAATTAAAAAGAAGTTGAAAAATTAGCTTATTCCCAGGACATGTAAAACTTTTCAAAGGGTTAAGTAGTTTAAGTTTTTAAATTCGAAATTATTTTACCTAAATTATGAAAAGAGATCTCAATTATTATCTTCTTTTCTTTTTTTTTGTAGGAAACAATTTTGGGTAATGGAATTATATTAATTCTTTGCACTCGAATGCCGCCTGAGAAGCGGCATCGAAGTTTTCCGTATCACTCGAATGACGCCGCTTTAACGGGCATGCAACAAATCAATATTATTTATAAAATTATTATTTTAGGTTTATAATATTCACTATATTTATAAACAATGATAATATTGCACAAATCCAAACTTATAATTTATTAAATAACACGTGTAGAGGTATTGAGGTTTTCAAAAAGCTTCGAGTGCAAAAGGTTAAAGGATTTAGAGTATATGGGGTCATATTTAGAGAGGAAGGGATTGGAATTCAAAAAAAGGTTTGGAAGTATATCGGGTATTAGTTAGAGAAGTTAGTTGAATTTGTGAAGGTTATCGTAAAAGGGGGTGGCATATTTTTTAATAAGGACTTTAAGAGGGAGGATTTTTAGATCTTTGTTCGTGATTAGTCGCGAAATGAAAGAGTATGACTTTTTAATGTAAACCAATCAGCCGCGTATGATATATTAAATATATTTTGTATAAAAATTCTCGGTTGATGTCCTTATCTTTTCTTATTTATTATTTCTCAGCCGCATTATTATTTAAATTAATAAAAAAATATTTATAGTGTGATATATTTTTTTGATGTACCCCGAGGAAAGAGAATAAAAATGCATATATGAAACTCAGCTCACCGCAAAGGACATAAATTTTCAGCGTCCCGATTCCGGCGAAGTATCGCGTGTATCCTTTGTGCCAGTCTCTGCATTCTCTCTCTGCTTTATTTTTATCTCTCTTCTATTTACTTTTATTCCGAATCGCGGACCGTTTGGCTCGACACAGAGACAGCGATCCAGAGCGAGGGGTTTACTCGCCGTTTGACTTTATTTCTGCTCAGGGCTACGTAGGACACTTGAACGGACCATTGGCAAAATTGAATGCGGATTGAACTTCTACAGTCGATGGTCTCGACCCAATGCGTCGGTCTGCACAAAACACAGTATTCAATGATACTCTATCCCCTGCTCGAGAATTCGGGAAAGTGGTGCAGCTGTTGCATCTTGCACATGTAGTGGGAGGACTTACCGCTCTACATTATTACTAACAACTACGGAAAACTAACTTATATACATTCAGTAAATCGCGCCGATACCTGGATAATCTATCCTGCACGGATCGGATAACTCTTGCTAACTCTGACTAATTCCAATTAAATTTAACAAAAGTTTCTTATCTACAAGTTTGAAACAATCGCGTCGATAAGTTATGATACCCGAGGATCAAATTTTATGGTTCACATCATTAATCCTATAAATAATAATATATATTATATTTATAAAATAATATACACACGCGTTTATATATTTATTTCAATATATAAACGAAAAAACCATTATTGATAAATGAAAATATAATTATTATCTATAAGTACCGTGCATTTATGGTATCAGATCGCACTAATAACTTAATATAAATATGTATATTATGTCTGTTAGAATGTTCTGTCCGATAAAGTCATCTCAAATTTCAACGTTTATTGAAATATATATGACTGCTTCTGTTTGTATTTATTTATACGTATGTGCTCTTCTAAATTGATTGAATCAGACGTATCATCATTCTAGAATTAAGAGAGATTTGTTTACGCATACTATTGACACAGTTTATTTATAGCATTGCATTCTGTACGAGTTTCAACAAAATTTCATTGAAAAATTTTGGGAAAGTTTTGTTTCCGACAGAACATCTAAAAAGAGATTTTTGAGCACATTGGGAAACCATTTCTGATCGATGGTGATATAGGGCTAATAGCTACTTAACTAAGCTTGGGCCTCAATGAGAGTATTGTGTTTATATGATAGAACGACCAAAACACTATGAGATTTTTATTAAAAAAAACATCTATATACTAACCACTGCTTGAGGGGATAGCCAAAAAAATTGCAGGAATAAGCTGAGAAATTTATATCATTTTTTTTTAATTAAAGTAAATGTAACTTGAAGATCGCTTCAATTTTCCCCCTTCATAGATAAGTCATTCTATATCAGGAATGCACAAATCGCGGCCCGCGAGCTACTGACATAATCGAACGGACCTAATCTGAAATATTTTTATTTATTATTAAATATCGAAATTATCTTGATGCGTGGCTTCTTTATTTACATAAAAATATCATCGATTTTTATTGAATAACTATTTTAATATAAATCCTACATATCACATTTTTTTTTTGTATTTGGCTAAAAGAGTTTTAAGATGAACTATTATAGATATTCATTGGGCTTTATTGTCCGCAATTGCGAAAAAAAAAACAACAATATTTGCAACCTGCGCCATAGGCGCAATGATTTTTTCTCGCTCGCATCCGATACGATGTGCCGAGTGCAAGTGAAAACGTGCGATTGACACGTGCCGCGAGAATTCAGTCGGTGGCATGTCCTCAGAATGCGATGGGACATCGCCGAATATCGACTACATTGTCAAGCATGTTATGAATAATTATTTTTATTCTCAGAGTAATCCATTTTAAAAGTCAAGATATTGATGAAGAATTCGTCATATCTCGACTTAAAATACTTGGGGTCTATTTTCTATTATAAATAGATCCCCTTCGGACGACGCGGTTAGCTTCGACAAAAAAATTCTCACTACGGATTCTTTTCAATAAATATATTTTCAGCTTTTGATCATATTTTAAAGTAACAAAATTTGTGTTATTAATTTTCGTTCTAACATCAGAGCTTTTTCGGAACGCGGTTTAATTTTTTCCTGAATTTATGAGTTTTCCAAAAGTTTGCTTTTCTTATTATTGACAGTTGCTAGTTTTGAGATACAAGGATGTCATTATTATTTAAATCGCATTGTATATTTTTGATTTAATAATTTGTACAACCAACTCTTTTTTTACACGGTGAATACATTTCCTGAAAAACCGCGTTAAAAAGTGAGCCCCCACAATTTCCAAAGTGATGCCGTTTATTTAAACATCGGGATGCAATAACGCGCGAAATTGAAAATATGAAATAATTATTTCTGGAAATCGTGTTATTTCAAAATCGTATAAAAAAACCTATTAAATAGCATTCTTAAATAATTTTATATAATATATTATATATATCAATTTGCGAAAATTTATAATAGAGTTTTTTAAATCATTTTTAACACTATTTAGTAGATTTTTCATCCACATTTTTTTAATTTTCTTATTTTATATTGTAATATTATTTTTTTTCCTCAATGGATGGTGCTACATTCCACTTTCCTTTATTTAAATCTCCCGATTATTTTGTGACATTTTTATTTAAGCATCGTTATATACAAATTCTATAAGTAAATAAATAGTAAAAAATAACGTAGTATTATTTTCATTCAATTAAATAACGGAGAGAACGTGGATATTAATTAAACTGCGAGCTAGTTTTGGGTGTTACACGATCAGCTCAGTTTTCATTTTATCAGGATTTTTAAAAATTCACTGTCGTTCATTATTCTTAATTGGCACTGCATATAAATGAAATGGGATTGAAAATGACAATTTTCAATGAAAAGCCAATATTACATTTCATATGCCTTTGTTATGCCGTTATGCTAAAAAAAAAAACAAAAAACGATGATGTATGCTTTCGCAGAATTGTATCCTAAAAGGGTATCATTTAAAATAATTGGAATAGTAATTGTGCAAGACGTACTGTCAAAGTATTAAAATACTAATAAATCCGATTATTAAATATTACTACGCTACAATTTTCCGGTAAATTGAAACTGTTCGATTATTTAGTTATATGTATAATAGGTAGTTCAAAGTGACGTGACAGCGTTTATAATAGATATTTCGAACCGTGTTCAAATTCAATCACATATGATTGACAGAATGCTGCAAATTAAACTGCAAGCTTCATACATTGCACAGTTTAATTATATAAAACTTTCAGCCACTACAAGAGTTTGATTTTAAATTTTGACATGTAATCAACAACGCATTATACAGGCGGCGGATATGGTAATGCTTTTGTAATATGGATCCGTTAAAGTTTATATAACGATATTATTAATATAAAATCAAATTCTGTTATGTTAGTATTTTAAAAACAACGTATGTTTCAAAACGTTTAATTTTAAAGCAAGGAGAGCAAGGAATCAACTTAATTGATCTCGATAATTATCGCAGGGAAATTAATATCATTTCATCTGCAAATTTCACTATGTTTTTGATCGTTATTTTAAATTGTAATAAGACCCCAAGTATTTATAGTCAAGATATTGATGAATTCTTCATCAATATTTTGATTTTTTTTTTAAAATGGATTATTCTAAGAATAAAAATAATTTAGTCGATATTTTCAAATTTTTTACTCATCAATATGACGCGGAAATCATAAGCACACTCGGCGATGTCCCGCTGAAGACTGAGGACACGCGGCCGACTATCGATCGCCGAGATCGGACTTGTTGCAACAGAAGCGAACATTGTTGTTTTTATTTTTTTCCGCAATTACGGACAATAAAGGACAATGCTTATTTAAATTATTTATTTTTTATACTAAATACAAAAAAACTTGAGGTCTCAAATAGGTCAGCTCAACGGTACAGTTAGATTAATATTTGTTTAAATATACAATATTTATAAGCAAATAATTATTAGAACTAAGTGGAAGAATATAAATATCTGAGCCTACATCATTTCTAAAAAAAGTTTCGAGGTAGACATCAGTTTCAGGATTAAGATGATAAGAAAGAAAACATGCTATTTTGTCACCGAATCTCCTTGAAGTTCCGTTTCCAAACTCTGCGGTGCTATCTGTGGTCTGTTCTTCTGTATGTAACGTTGTTTCTTGGCATTGGTATCCATATCCGATGCTATATTGTAGGCGGTTAAAAATGTTTAACGTGTTTTCGTGTTCTTAATTTTTATTTATAAAAAATAAAAAACGTGCAATGAATTCTTTTCAAAAAACAAAATCGTCGGATGTGGCGCCTTGCGACATCTTTTTATTCACAAAGATGAACAAAAATGAAAAGACATCGTTAACATAAAAGTAATTAAAAAATATTTATCCTAGCCTTACCGATGATTTTGATTTTTCTCGAATAACTCTTTTAATATAAATCCTACTTGTCACAAGCTTTTTTTATTTGTTTAAAAAAATCTAAGCTAATAAATATGATAAATAATCTTTGTCCTATATTGTATGCAATTGCAAAAAAATAAATATTGATCATGACATCATGAATATCTTTTTTAATTCTTAGAATATTCTTTTTTTGTTTTAATTTCAAGATATTGATGAAAAATTCATGAGCGGACGAAAGTGTTATATTCTGCATGATCGTTTTTGAACATCAGGTGTAGTTCAGTCTTTAGTCCCACAAAACATGTTTTATGTTTTATTTATCTGTTAAAATTTGGAGAATGTTATCTTAAAGAAAAACACTTTTTTAACACGGGGTAAGAAAGAATATTATTTACTAAACAGCTTATGCGAAATTTCATTCTGTACGCGTAAAAATAATGCAAAAACTGGCAATAAACGCATTTGAGAAACGTTCTGAGAATGTTTAACTACTTGGCAATGCTAAAGGTCGTGTAAATAATTTAAAAATGATAATTTTAATCTAAAATACAACCCTCGAAATGAGAAAGTATTGAATAATAGCAATATGTGACCATTATCTGACAAGCTTGAATATTTAAAATTTAGATTGCAAGATCATCTAAAAAACGGGAAGACTATAAAGCAGGCTATATGGATAGCACACACAATTTAATAGACGAGACCAAAGCGATACGCGAGCGCATACGTGTAAATTTATTCGAAAAATGGGATTAACACTGAGTTTTTACACCACTTAGTGTCCGGAAATGAAAACTTGGTGCTATATCCGAATCAAAGACTTTCAAAGATACAGATACCAAAACTTACCCCTCGAGAGGATCTAACTGAAAAAAAAAATGTTATGCAAAAGGTATAATTATTAATCCCAAATTCTTTCCTTGTGGCAAAAAAAAATCGTATTTGTGACGCGTGAAAAGGCTAGGATAGATTTTATTTTACAGTATTAAAAAAATTGTAAAAAACCTCCTATTTTTTTAATATAACTCTCATTAAAAACGACATTTTCACAAAAAAAAAAGTTATGATAATCTAGATAGAAGATTATACACAACACAGAATTCCTACCAATAGGTATAAAATGCCAATGAAACTGGATTATTCTCGAAAAAATATCCTAGCAGAACTTATTTATCCGAATCTGAAAAAAAACTGCTAGTAGCTTCAAGGTAGTATAGGATTGGGTGATGATATTAATATGCAGAATTTCAATACTGATCGAATTGTATAAAAAACGATGATCAATCGAGTTCCCTAGCCAAGATCATTAAATGTATAATCGGAATACATTGGAGGGCTAAAAATAAAGCGTAAAAGGATATCATATTAAACATACGTTTCAAAACATTCTAACAAAAGCTAATAAAGATAAAAAAAATGAGAGCTATTGAAATTCTATTAAAAAGCTATTTAAAAATACATTTAACATTTTTTTATCGCGTTAATCGAGGAATAAATATATTGATATGTAAAAGTTAAATAATGTTTTTTTTTATCATTTTATTAATATATGCCATGGATAATATGCAACATCTCTGTTGGCGAAGATGGTAACAAAAGGTTTTAACAAAGCTTGCGACGTAAAGACTATGACAAAGAAAACATAAGATATCACGTTAACTCAAGAGATTCGATTTTCACAAACATCTTTTATAATAATGCTAAATTTATAACTACCGACCGAGCTGAAATAATTAATATAAATACTAAATAGACGCATGAAATTTACAATTTAATGATTATTAATAGTACTAGGTACTTTTTCAGTATTTAAAAATTTCATCTCCAAATAAGTTCCGATCTGAAGTTTGATTTAGTTTGTCTTTTAAAAAAAATCGGAAATGAGTTTCGTCAGACTTCTCTTTGAGGAAATGAGTCGTTGCATTTGCAGCGGCGGGAGACTTCGGGGAGATGCGGTTTCCATCAAGAGATGAAAATAAAACTTATCGTGAAACAACCCGTACAGCTGCACCATTCACCATCGGACATTAATTTTTTATTTTTTTTAATAAAAAAACGCTATTTAAAATGTAAATAAAGTCGAAATTCGTGTAAAATATTGTCGACGGTTTTAAATATTATTTGATGCATGTTTCAAAGGATTAATTAAATATCTGGAAATGCACGTGATTTATTATTGCCCTGAAATACACGATGCACTGACCAGTCCCGTGTAATAAAGGGGAGAGCGAGCAGAGCATTAACGTGTATCAATATTGATTCTGTGTCTGCACAATAGGTCACGTGTCCCAGTCTCTAGCGACCTATTTTTCCTGCAACGTGACGCTCCAACGTACCAGAAACATACGTTATATATATATATATTAATTAAAAATAAATTCTCAATAGAATAATGTCAGGATTCGCCATATATAATTTAAATAGTATAGTGTCTGATGGATAGAGAATGGTTGGCGTTTGGCGACGCAGCGAAGACAGAAATAAACCGATAGGAGGAGGTTGAAGAGGCTTCGATCCACCCCTTTGACATCTGATACCTCTGCATGCTCCATTAGAGAAAAATTTTCAATCCGTTGCCTGCTAGACATAATACGAAGAGTCTGACATATTTCTTGACATCGCAGTGTCTAAGAATTTTTATAAAGAGCACCATACACTCTCGCCCCGTCGGAAAATCCGACGGCTTTATAATCAAATCTATTTTCGTATTATTTATGAGACCCCGAGCAATGTAAAAGCTTCGATTAATGTACGAATGAGCACAATGCGTATCAAAATATTTCAAAGCCCTGTCAATTTGCATTCGTCTGAAAGTAAATCTTAGGCGTATCGCATTAATAATGTCCATTCTAGGAATAGATATTTACTTTCAAACAAATTAAATATATATTTTAATATACGATGTTTGATACAAATGATGAGGAAAAGCGATACAAATATATATTCTGATCAAACGTACTATATTCATTATTTTTTATAGATACTTTTAGTAAAAGGATGTTGCCTCTTATTCAGGCGACATATAAAAATTGATTAAGTCTCTTACATTTATAACGGATATACCAGTAACGAATTTTAAATAGATCTGCAAAGACAAAGTAAAATATTATCAAAGCTTATTTCTAACGGTAAAAATATTAAAGCAAAAATCGAAGATTGGTTCCCTAAATTTAAAAACACCCTTGTTAAATACCCTTACAAAATATTATTCATACATAAAAATAATACTAACAATACGTCTAATGTGTTAGAATCAAATTTACCTTTTTGTTTTGATAATTTCCTAATTACTGGAAAATCTATTACCTACTACAGTTGGTATCATTTCTTGATATCAAGCCATATAAATCTACAGGTAATATTAAAGCTCGTTCTCTCCCAAACTCTAGTAATAACTCGCAAAATTAAAAATACATCGTTCTAGAACAAATAATTTGTATAAAAATATAGCATTTGTTCCTTTTAGTTGATAGATTATTTCAAAACCGTGTAAAAAAGAGTTGAGCGTATTTAGATTTATTCCTTTTTATTTAACAATCTGTTTTAAAACTTATTTAAAAAAATCTAAATCTAATCCGGTTATTGCAATTTACCGTCAAATTGCAATAACCGGTAAACGGTGAATAACTTTTCCCATTACCGGTTTACCGGTTACTTACCGGTAAATGAAAAAGAAAATAGACTTGGATTAGATTCAATACTAGTTGGTCGGCAAGTCATCAGATATTGAAATGCAAGGTTCAAATATTTGCCTCAATTTTTTTGAGTACAAAATATGACATTTTCCTCTGAATAACATTGTTTATATATTTTTTTGGTTTATCCACTATATTTTTATTTTGTTATTTATTTCTAATTTAAGCTTTTCTTCGAGTGTTAATATTTTAACTATTTCTATCCCTTCTTCTTCTCTGACTTTTTGTTCAGAAATTTTATAATTCTCAACCCTTGAAAATACATGCTTAGTTATATCTATGATTTTTGCCATTATTGTAGTTTTATTCGTTATATTGAATATTCCATATTCGTCAAAATCATTTA
>JAGXCT010035509.1:0-56581 GCA_022495035.1 Philopotamus ludificatus | reverse complement strand
TGAATATTTACGTACTTTTTATTTATCAATTATAAAGGTAAATCGGCGGCCCCTAACGCAAGTTTTCGGCAATTTGAGCGGCCATCATAGTGTTAACTAGGGCTTATTTTCAAGCTAGGGATAATGTTACAATCATCCTGATGTCTTATTTTATAGGAGATAAAACTGGTACATAAAAATTATTTAAAAAAAATAACTATTCATTCATTCCTCGCGAGATCGGGGCTAGATTACGACAATGTCCGAATTAATCGCGCAGGTCGATCACCTTTATTTCAATTATATAAGATAAAAGCTAAAAAAAATAAGATCATATTTAGCATATCATTAAACGACATCGATAAAAAAAACGGTGCCATGTTATCCGAGGAAATGAAAAAATATATTTCAAAATAATAAAAAAAGGTAATAACTAGGCTTGGATTTAACGACCGTTATACGATGTATATAAATTTAATTATTATGATAATATAACGCTTTATGCAATACGTCGAAAACTTATTGCAAATCTACACGTATCAAATTTGGCGCCATTTTTAACCGATGGTTGATAGCCACTGTTTTATTATGACATGATAAGTTCAAGGTAGACGCATCGTGTCATAAAAACTAAATTATATATATTGTTTGAAAAAGAAATAAAATATATATTTTATTCTAATCCAGGAGTCAGGAAACTTTTTTTATTTACTCAATAATTATCACTAAGAATTTGAAATTGAAAATTAAATAATTAAAGATTTTTTTAATAAAATAAAATATTCCCTAATTTAGGTCAGTGTTTTTCAACCTCTTCTATTTGTAAATTATATAGACATGTGTTCTATTTTGCGTTGAACGAGTTTAATCTTTTTTGTTTGAATACTCGAAATTATTGACGATAAATAAGAATAAAGTCAACCCAGATTTATCGTTATTTTTTTTTAGTCTTGCCTTAAAAAATAATCTCGTATTTTTTTGGAGAGTCTTTAGATGCTTTTAAAATAAACCCTATTATAAAAATAAGCCCTAGTTAATATCGGTAACATCGTTTAGTTTGCGTCTCCATATTCGTCGACGTTGTTTTTATCTTATTTTATAAGATAAAAACAACAAAAAAAATATTGAAAAATTATTGTCGGCAATTGTGAAAAAAAAATAAAAACCAGCGAGAAAAAACATCGCGCTGTGCAAGTGCCTCAGTCGTGGCGGAACATCGTCGTTTGCACGTCGCCTAAAATTTTATGCGTCAAATTTATTAATAAAAAAAATCGAAAATACCAACCAAATTATGAAGCATATCATGAATAACAACTTTTATACATAGAAAAAACAAATGTATTGTCGATGAATTTATCAATTCTTGACTTGAAATGTTTGGGGTCTATTTTCATACTAAATATACCCCATCGGCCAGAGCCGTTGGTTTCGAGCCGCCGTGACGGGTCGGTTAATAATGGTGAATAAATTGATTTTTCAAGAAAATATCCAGATATTTTTTTTATATAAACCAAGATGATATGTAGTTTTATACTATCTTTGATTTAGGATTAATATTATAAGTTTTATTTAAATCGATTTCGTATAATTCTTCGTAAGAAAGGCTTATCGGAGATTATCAGATAAAGTAATAGGTCCTGGGTCAGGGTTTCTCAACAGGGTCCAGGTGGACCCCCTGGGGGTCAATGGAAGTTTGCAAAGGATCTATAGCAGAGGTTCCCAATCATTTTCGGTTTACGGCTCCCTTAAATCATTAGATTTTTCCGCGGCTCCCTTAATACATGAGATTTTTTTCAAAATTGTTGACTTTCTTAAAAAAAATGAGCCCAAAAAGATAACCCAAAAATTTCGAGAATTGGGAATTACAACAAATTTGCCGAATTGTTTAATTGAATATTTCGCGGCGCCCTTATAAGGGCACCGCGGCTCCCTGGGGAGCCGCGGCTCACACTTTGGGAAACCCTCGTCTATAGTATTCCAGGGGTCTAAAACTCGTCTAAAAACTGCGCAATTAACGAATTAATAACGAATTTTTAACGAATGTTTTTTAAATCAAAACTGAAGATTTTTTTTCAACAAAAGTATTTTTTTGGGTTTAGAAGAGCTCCTGTGGGGCTGAGAGGCAAGAGGGCTGTGAAAAATCGGGCCACGGTATTTGCATTACTGCTGTAGATTATTAAAAAATGTGAGGGGGTCGATGAAGAAACTTATTTAGTTAAAGGGGGTCATGTGGGGTCTATGTAAGAAAAAGGTTAGGAACCACTACCTAGCTAATATCGCCTATCGATGATACAAAAAACTCGTTTGTCATTAACGGTATTTACAATATTGTAAAAGTGTTGAATTAAATAACTATGGAGAAATACTACAAAAAATTCTCCCATTCTGATATTTTCTCACTATAAGCTTATTCATATTAGGTAGATAAAATACACAAAAGAGAAATATTTAAATTCACATAATTTTATACTAAGGTGTTTCAAATATTTATTAACATTCAATAAAAAATTTAATGAGGAAAATGTTTCAAAAACTCTTAGTTAATATTTTCTGTCTAGATTCTCGAGAAAATCTCAAGACTAGACGAAAGAATCGGGACTTTTTGCGATTGGAATGAATTATCATTTCCATCTAACTATCTCCTACAACTCTAGTCCCTTTATTATATGCATTGAGGTTATCCAGTATATTTAATCGAATCGCCATAACCATAAATCAAGTTTATTTGGGATGTATGACATAATGCAACGATCGGATGCATTGAGCAATAAACAAAAAACACAACCAAACTACTTTCAGAAGAAAAAATAAATATTGTAACTTTCTATATAAAAAGTCTCTCACATCACATAACCGATATACACAACGGACGGCCTCGATGAAATTCATTTATATCGTATTTCTATAGCGATAGTAAACCATTTTACAAAAATAATGTTTATAATAATGGTAAACCGGAAAGTAATGATATTTCTTTAAAGTGAAAAAAATACTTATTATTATACATTGTTCTCTATAATCTTTCTACACAGTTCGGATAATTTTCGATCTATCTCTTGTAAAATTGTTGAGGTTTTTTTTATCAAAAACTTCTCAGTCTTCTACTGAAGTAATTCTTTTTCTCTAAGTGAATACTCTAAAGATTTAAAAATATGAATATCTGTTAAATAAAGTGGATGCTGTAGTACTTCTTAATTCGACAGCCTGATTAATTCCTGTGTGATTCTTGCAGTTTGCGTTGTCATGTATACGTCAGATTATTTATGTATGGGGTCTATTTGGGAGCCCAAGTTTTTATTTTTCTCGAATAACTCTTTTAATATAAATCCTCATTATATATATAGTATATATATCATCATTATACATAATCATTGACCTTTATTGCCCGTAATTGTGAAAAAAAAACAAAAACAACAATATTATTTTCCATTAGAACGGGCGCGATGTTTTTTATCGCTCCGTACCGGATGCGAACAAGAAAAAATATCGCGTATGTGCAAGTGCGAGCGAGAAAAAACATCGTGCTGTGCAAGCGATGAAACCACATGCGACGATCATCCAGTTTTAGAGTTCTTCCTAATCTTAATTTATTGTTTAATTTTCTATAACCACTTTTATTTTTTAAGTTTTAAGAAATTTCGCAGATGGTCTCGGTAGCTTCTTTTGGCTTCAACCCCTTATCGAAAAAAATAGCATTCTTCTCTAGTCAGCACCCTTATGTCTAAGGATCGTGACCATTCCTGTTCCGAATCTTCTTGATTTTGGCTCTTCAGGATCCTCTGCATTCCGCATCTCGTATCGCAGCTTCTACGGTGGAGCTCTGCCCCTTTCCCTGGGTGCTTGTACGTTTCCAAGTGCGATGAGCTTCTCCAGGCTATCGTTTTTTCTAGCGAGATGTCCAAAATATAAAAGAATCCTATTGAGACATGTAGTAGAGAGTCGGTCATCTTTATCATTTCCAATTTCTTTCAAGACAGACACGTTTGTACGTTTAGCGGTCCATGGCATTCTCAATAGGTATCGCCAACACCACATGTAAAAGGCGTCGATTCTCATTTTCATATTCTCTTTATGGATAGCTGATTACTTCTATCGACTATCATCAGCTTGGTTTAAGTAATATTGATCTCTAGTCCTAGTTTTTACCTTCACATGCAACTCTTTTGAGCAGTTCGGCCTTTCTTCTTCGTTGGCAGCTGTAATCGTCTTCCCAGTTTCAAGGGCTTTCCTTATAATATACTCCCCGTATAAGTTAAATAGGCCTGTGGAGAGTGTACAGTCCTGTCTCACCCCTTTGAAAAATATCATAAAAATCGTAAATGGGTCTCCTGATTTTTGACATTTTTACTAATGTTAAAAAAAATAGAAACTGTATACTACAAATAAAACTTTTAAATGATACCAAATTCTACCTGTTTACTCAACGGCAGTCGGTGACAGACAAATGTAAAAACGCCACGACAAAAAAATATTATTACTTTTCGGTTTACCTTATATTTTATCTCTAATGCAGCATTTAATCACTTCTAGAAGAAAAAAATGTTTTCTTTTAGAATGTTCCCTATATATTAGAAAGGGTAATAATCGAATGAAGCGAAGTCTGGACAATATAATGGATGAGTTAGAAACAGTTTAATTCTTTAATTCTTTATCTCCAGGCGCTTTTAATGCAACTGCATTAAATTAACTAAGAAAGAATTATATTTCTAAACAGTATTATTGAATTTTGATCATTTGATAAAGCGACAATTCGGCACCGTCAACAGCGACATATCCGCGCCCAGAAAAATATATTATTATTATATATGAACCATGACCCGAAACGAGTCCCTGCTGGCCTCGGGCCTCCTCTACCCATTGTCCAAGCCCTGACATTATTTATTATTACTTATTTTTTACTACGTGACGATGGATGAATGACGAGACAGAAAAAATGAAAGCGCCACTCATATATATATAAAGGTTCAATATTTGTTATTTATTTATTATTTTTACACACAATTTACTTATTTCAAAGCTATATTTTTTTTACAATCATTAGAGATTGAACGTATGTTGAAAATCACCCGGGTTAAATGGAAAATATTTCCCAATACTTTTTGGTACTTTTTTTTAAATATTAAAGGAATCGTACGAAATCCCACCAACTCAACTAGATTTAATTAAAATCCCAATAATGATGATTACTAAATGGGTAAAAATGTCACTAAAGCTGAGGGACTATTTCTTATTGGAATTTGAACCGAAACCGAAAAAAACAGAAAAAAAATCGTTTTTTTTGTTGTAGGAACGAATAAACGAATTTGTTTCGTTAAATAAAATATATTATTATCGAATAATATACCCTTCTACAGTCAACCCTCCTATAGCGCGGATATAGGGACCACGCTATAGAAACCCGCCCTATAGAAGACTAGTGGCATACAAAATTCGAGGATAGGTTTTTTTTTAATTTGTATTTTGTAAATTTAACGAAATCAATACATCAATCATTTTTCCATTCACATATAAACTTATAAAAAAATATCGGAATGAAAGACACCTCTTTATCATACCATTACAATTAATGGTCAGCATATCTTATAAACAATTTTTATATTACAGTCAACATAACCATGTATGGAGATGACTAAAAACCCAAGTAAAATTTGATAAAATCAAACAAAATAGTGCACCCCTGGAAAAATATGTACATGTATGAAAACAAATATCCTTATATGCATAAACAAATCTGGTCTCTATCGGATTTATCACCATAGAGCCAGTATGCCATGGGAAGGAAAACCCTAATCTGTTGACCAATAATCGGTCTAGTCTCAATTAACTTTCGATCCTCTTCTCCTTTCTAAGTGACCTCTCTCTGAGAAGGTCTTTCCCATGATAAAAGGATTGATATTGCACGACAGGGTTAATAATCACTTGCGATTCGTTTTGGGCAGATGTGCGTAGCCACAAGGCTCTCACTCGCTGAGGGCATGAGCTTTACCAGACTCTTGAATGGCAGTCGTGGCCAAAGGAACCTGAGTCTCACACGTGACGTGAAGGCTCGCTCCCCATTAGTGTCCATACCGCGGGGACCCAAGCCGTCTTGGTATACGGTTTTTTGTAAAGAGTGCTCTCTCTAGGCCATTGGGTTGGCATTGGATGGCATCTCTACCCTGGTTGGTATCGGATTCTTACCTCTCCACTTCAGCCCAGGCAAGTAGGAGGGATCTGGTCTTGTATCTGTTTATTCTTCTAAAGTGCTATCTTATTATAATGACGCAAATAGCGAGCGACTGCATTACATATGGCACAATCCTGAGTATCCTTATGTGCATAAATAAATCTATTCCTAATGGATTCTCTCTATTCTAGAGAGAATATACCTGGGAAGGAAACTTAATCTGCTGAACACCTGGGCTAATTCATCTAGTCTCGATACTTTCGCTCCTCTTCCTTCTCTCTGAGGAGGTCTTTCCCATGATGAAAGGATTGCTATTGCGCGACAGGGCTAATAGCATATTTTGTTTTCCAAGAAAGCGGCAATGTATTAAATATTTACAAATGATGTAATTTGATCTTGTTTGCAAAATTAGTGTTTTCTACAAAAGAGCGATCTAGAGGGAAGCACTATAGGATAGAAACAGACTACCGCACACGCCGCTCTATAGCAGGGAGCGCTATAAGACAGAAGGGTTGACTGTAGTTTTAATTGTTATGCATTTAATTATTTATTTAAAAAATAATCACTCGAAAACCGAAAAAGTCGATATTTTCTCCGGAGCGAAAAAAATAACGGTTCGAAGACCTGATTTTCTGGACATTTGCGCAAACTTCATCCCAATAAGGTCTAAATTTTTGTGTGCTGATGTAGTTGCACAATTACAATATATTTATTTTTTTCGGGGAGGATATGACGCCGTGCGCAATTGTCGGGGCGCAGACTGGAGCCCTACGAGCCACGCCAAAACGTCTCGCTAATTATAATTCGCGAGTTATAAAACGAAATTACAGGTCCATGTCTAATAGATTCAAAACAAGAATATATGTGGCTCATAATTTGCATCACTCGATTACTGTGTGCGATTACTATCGATTGTACACATGGTGGCATTAAAGATGGAGAGTGAAGAAAGAGAATGGTGGGAATAGGGGGTAAATCTGAGCAATACCAATTAAATCATTCACCATTATCAGTCACTCTCGATTACTGTGCCTATACAGACATACTTGCACAACACTCATTCAATCTGAACAAGTATATTATATAATCGGGTAAAATAATTTCGAAACATTGTGTATTCACCGAAAGAAATGATCCAAAACCTATAACCAAATAAATAAAACAATTTAAATCAAGATGATTATACCGTATTCGTTAGCGTGTCTCTTTTCATTTCTGCCAAGTAAATATATTTACATTAATAATATTAATCATACGATCGCACGTATTCATAATATTTATAATCGTTTCAGATCCTCCGGCGGTATTGTTCGAAAACTCCTATCTGCAATTGTTTCCCGTGGAGCCGGACAAGTGTCCCGTCGTAGATCTAAGTAGATATATTACGTTCGAGCTTTACACAAAGTAAGCATACCATTTAAACGATATGTAAATTATCAAAAATCAAAGTGAAATTATATGCGTCGCAATCGGTGAAATGCATTTCACATCAGACGTCGGTTCAATACAATTGACAACGATGCAGTCTCACGTCATTTTTATAGCGTGCGCTCATCTCTTAACGTGTGATCTTCCAATGAGATCTATCTCATTACAATGATGAGAACTATTCATTATGCATTCATATGGAATATGTTCTACATCGACAAAAAAATATTTATTATAGACGGTGAATAGAAATTAAACAATGTTCTAAAATTTAAAGAACATATTTGGAGATAAATATGTTGGGAGATTTATCGCCATATTCATTTTTGCGTAATAATTAGATGATGAAGATCTCGGTGAATAATATATTATAAGAACATGACTTCTTTTTCTTTCTCATGAACGCAAAATTTTTCAACACTTGCTCCTTTTGAATTAAAAAGAATACCAAATTTTGATAAATTGGTTCCGGTGTGCAATGGGATTTTGGCATACCCCTTTGGTGCTCTTTGGTTTCAAGCAAAAGATCCATTGATCTTTACTTTGTCGGGCAATAAGAACTCTCTACCTCTTTAGCTTAAATATTCATCATCATTAGCCTTATTGTAGAGCCCTGACCTCATCCAACCACTTTATCCTTGGTATTTTGCTTGTTAATCATAAGTCTTATCGGTGACTGACTGTCCCACCGGAGTCTGGCCACTCTGACGACAGCTGTGATCGATATATCTTTGTATAGTCCATACAGCACCTCCTTACTTCGGATTCGCCATTCCCTTTCGTTAAATACGGCTCCAAATATTCATCTCAAAATCCTCCTCTCCAGGATATCTAGTTGTCGCTCATCTTGTTTTATCAAAACCCTACGTTCAGACCCGTATGTTAGGTCAGACCTAATGAGGGTCAGCTCAAATATTGCTTTCATAATGTCTGCTACTTTGGTTTTTCTGTACGGTCCCAAAGACTCGCAATCCATGATCACAATTATATTATGTTAGCGTGTGTAAATCCATTAAAGACATCTCCTTCAACAACATTAAAGAGTTTCTAGAATACTATTTGATCTCGATAGATATATTATTCCACATCGTTAAAGTCAAGACACTCATAATATTAGTCATGGGTTTGGTTTTCTGGAGATTATTTCTAAGTTTTTCATTTTAAGATGGTTGATCATAGTTTAAAGCCCGTCTTTTGGGGATAATATAATTATTATGTGTTCATCTTAAGTTCTTTTAGATCCCAATTATGTCATTCCAATATAAAAAATAAGTGAAACCCCATTTTTTGATTTTTTAAGAGGAAAAAGTAAATAGAGATTAAATGCATTATTAAGAAAATCATACGAATTGCTTTGGTATGTATTTGGTTTTTTTTATTATCAAACTCCTCAAGTGCTATAATTCGATTAAAAGGTTTCTTATTGTACGTCTTCGATGCTAGAATAGCTTTCAAGGTCCTCAATATAACTTATAGCATTTTTTAGTTGGAATTGGATGGATCAAGTTTACCTCTTCCTCATTATTGAAGAGTTATTCGTCAAACACCTCAGATGCTTTTCCTGATATTAGCACCAGGCTAAATCATAGCTGATTCTTCTCAGACTTTTGGGTCAGTCTTTCCTGACTGGCCACGGTAATTTCAAGGCTAAGCTTAACGAGTTTAGCCTAGTAGCATCTTCGCAATGTTCGTGTGGATTCGACGGATTACAGTCACCTTCTGTAGTCCTGTCCTCATCTGGAGTCGTAAGTTACGACCTACTTTATGCTGTCCGATGGAGTATTTCCCAAATGGGCTTTCCGGTGGAGGGTCTAATTCAGTGGTTCTTAACCTGGGTTCGATCGAACCCTAGGGATTCGGTGAGTCAGCCTCTCGGGTTCGGCGGAGGTCAAAACACACACCCGACTTATTGTACGATATTATGGAAAATGATACGACGTATGATATAAGGGTTTGGTGAACGCGCATATGAAACTGGTAGGGTTCAGTACCTCCAACAAGGTTAAGAACCACTGGTCTAATTGGACACATGATCAGTAATGTAATTTTCTACAGGACATTTGCTCGCTTTGTATTGACTTTTGGAGAGTTGCGCAAGGCTACTTTCCCTCTCCCTTCTCCCTTTTCTTTTGAAAGGGGTTTATGTACTAATTTAATGTACAAAAATTAGACAGACGGTAGAAATTCTACGCAACAAACGTGAATTCCGGGCACGTAAAAACGAGGTTCCATCCAAACGGTGTCAATTCAGATACTTTTTATTTTATAGTCTATGAAAGCAAGAAGTAGAGAAAAATTATATTCCGGAAGTTTTTCAATTAGGATCGCAACGTAAAACATGTTAAATGTTGTAAAACCGATTATAGACCGTAGCAACAATGCATTTCTTCGGTTGATGAGACAAAAACCGCATTCTTGAAGATTATGACGTAACCTTTGAAGCAACACATATTTGCGATAATTATTCTGTTGCATTAAACATGCAACATTATTTTTTCGCAGTGAAAATTAAGATTTTACGGAAAACATTATCATATTGAATTCATTGTTCATATTCAGTAATGACATTAGATATTAAAATAACAATATAATACATGATTTCAGATTTAATCCTTTAGTATCGCAAGAGTTACGAGTCGGAAACGATGGATTATTAACAAATTCGTATATAAATTTCACATTACCTACGGTTATTTATTTCCATGCGTTTTTCGAAGATGCGGCCACCGTCAGCGGCACATTAATAAGACAAGGTAGTATAAACAAAAAAAATATATATTTTTTTGGAACATTAATCGAACGTGAATATATTATTAGCTTATTCGCTACGAGGAGATCACAATATCATAATGGTGTCGGCGAGACAATTATTCGCAGGCCCTTGGTATCCAACAGCTGCACGAAACACCCGCGTGATCGGACTCTACGCGGGTAGATTCATCAGCTTCTTATATAGTAGGTAAGTATCATAAAATAAAACTAGCGATTCAATCGTCAGCGATATATTTAACGACACATTTTTAAGGGGGTTGAATCCGAAGATGTTACACTTGGTGGGTCACAGTCTCGGAGCGCAAACGGCGGGAATCGCGGGTAACAGCTTAGGAAAAAATCGACCCGCACGTATTACGGGACTGGATCCGGCTTTACCACTGTTTCAAAAATTGCCGTGGAGTCTGAGACTCGATAGAAGCGACGCCGATTTTGTCGATATAATACACACGGATGCTGGAGGATTCGGTAGATATTTATTTTTTTATTATGTTATCGTAAATATTAGCGGGACCGAAAAGTAATCAAAATTTTATAATAGAGTCCCGCTAATAGATATAAATATATTAATTTTTGAAATTATTTAAGGTATAACTGCGCCGATGGGTCATGCAGATTTTTATGTGAACGGCGGATTGAGTCCGCAGCCGGGATGCGAGTTGGAAGTCGTATTGCCGAGAATGCAGCTTTTAGAAAAATGTACGTATATTCTCAATATATAATTATTATTCATAGAATTTAAAATAATGGGAAAAAAAATGCTAGTTTTCTGCAGTCATTGGAGATCTTTTCAATATTATGCGGAATCGGTTATAAGACCGAGATCGTATCCGAGTGTGCCGTGCGTCGCCGATAAAGGAATGTGCGACAGGCCTCAATACGAAGTGACAAAGGGTCCCGTCGCATATATGGGATTCGGAGCATCTCCAAAGTAAGTAAACATCGTCGAGTCATATCATTATACCGAAATATATATTGACGGTCACGTTTCTTTATTTTTTTTAGTGCAATCGGCAGATTTTACACGAAAACGACATCGTTGTCGCCGTATACTTTTAGAATGAACGTAAAATCGTAGCGGAATATAAACGTTTGTAAATAATTAGTAAAATACCGTCGTTAAAAATAGTTAAATTATACACCTACCTATATAGATGATGCGGATGCAGCAGCGATCCGAGAATTATGCTCTCCAAATAAATAGGTTTAAGAAATACTGATAACAACGCGCCTTGCAGTCCCAAAACGTTCCATCTCGCAACTTTATCCGAGCAAGACATCGTCAACAACCTTTCCCCCTTAAAAAAAAATAAGATACGAACGTTATTTCGATAAAATAGATTATTAAATAATATTTAACGGAGAAATAATTACTTGCAAGACGCCATCCCACGTTTGAATACCATCGCTGCTCTTAACGGGAATGGTACCCTCTCCGGATTCTATTTTCGTACGGAGCTGACCACGCGCCTGTCTGCGAGCGAATAATAAAAAATAAATCACATATCGATAGAATGCATTTACGATACGTAACATAGTAATAATTACCTGTTCGGATGTCGATCCGGTGGATGACATGTTTCTTCGTGCGGCGAAAATATCCGTGCGTCTCCGCATGGAGCCGTACTAATATATAGATGAAATCTAAACGATCCGCGGAGCTGATAACCGCCGTCCGACGCCAATTCCAGCGGATTTCCTTTGGTGCCCCTTCCATCTATATATACCAACACTTCCAGTTTAAACATGAAATAATACGAAATACGAAATTGACTTCGTCGCAAAGTTTGCAAAGCGGAATACGAAGCAATTTTTTCAACAAAAAAAATTTTTCCACACGTTTAAACACATATAATAATTAATCGCTACGTCAATTGAACTAGAATCTCTCAAATTATTATTGAAAATAGAATATTTATTAAAAACTTATTTATTATTGCCTGAAAAATAAAACGTATTTTTAAGTCTCATTAGTACCTGGATATTACAAATGTTAGTACTCGTAATTAATTATATTATTTTTGTAATTTAATGATTATGGTTGTGACGCCATAATAACGTGTACATAATGTAATAAATAATAATCATCAATTGTTCGTAGTTTAATTTATTAATTTATACAAAGATTAAATAGTCGCCGACGAAAAAAGTATTGCACAAATCAAAATTCACTTTCTATTTTTCACTTTGTATTTTTTCTGGCTTATGCAAGTTATGTTGTGTAGAGAAATGAAAAAAAATCTTGACAGAGAAAGGTACAAAATAACTCAGAGACTACAATCCCTGAACTTGTTTTTTGGTCCTCTTGTACTCTATTTTTATTATTATGTCAATGGTTATAATAGTAATATTTTTCAATGTTCAAATACTCAGATTCACGCCAGAGTTATTCCAGGCTAGACTGGTGATTTCCGACCCAAATCCAAGATCGTTACGTGAATGATTTCGGTACTATCCTTACATTAACGGATCTAGTGTCAAACTATTGATCAAGGCTAGGAAAGTAACTGTAATTTTTATTTCACAGAAAACAAATGTGTGAAATTAAATTTATTTACGCTCTGCAACCCATAATCGAAGCAATTTTTAAATTGGCAAATATTTTTTATGGATTTCGGCTTCAATGCAAAATAAAATTATGAAATATAACAAAAAAAATTGTAGTTATTTTATATAATGAATTGAAAAATGTTGTTATTAGAAAGTGATAGTATAATAGAAGTAGTTTATTTGGATCTGTGTTATCAAATTTGACATGCGAGGTCACAAAAAATGGGAGCTTTGCACCATTTGAAAATATTTGGAACCAATTTCACAAATGAACGAGCATAATCTTGTAGTAGATAAAAAAAAACGAAGCAATATAATTAGTTTAAACGACAATACATTTAAAGATATTTTAATAATTAGAGGTCACATTCATCTCTTTCAATTATAAATAAATATGTACAAGAATCCCGTGTTATATACAGTACCTAGCAGTGGAATTATAACACCTTGCAATTTAAAGTAAAGGTTATATAATATCAAGCAGACAGAGATGTCCACCGCACCATGGCCACAAAAGGGTAAACCTTTGGATTACTGAGAGACAGTATGCTTGTCGCTCCGGTCCTTTAAGACCCGGTAAGAAACACTTCTTAGTGTCTATGTCATCAGTAGTTGGTGTAGAGATATGACTATCCAGGGCTAGGTTGAACCGGCTCCTTAGCTATCCAAAGGCAAATGCCTGGTAGTTTCTCGAGCCGTTTCCCACGAAATTACCACTCCCTACAAACTCACGCTGTCCTTCAGGTCCCAAGCCGTAGTGGTAACGAGGAAATTCATTCGGATAGAAGCAATGCCACACCCAACGGCTGATTTAGACTATCGCTAAGGCCCGCCCCTCCGTAAGGCTAGCAGATCACTTGCATCAGGATTACATAGCTAACTAATGTTATTCTTGAGGTGTTCTGAAAAGACGGAGGCAACTCCAACAACGACGAGCACGCGAAGAATGGCAATGTAAAAACAACAAAATCATCATCTGGTAAGTAACAGTAGTAAGTATTGAGCAGAAAAGTCAGATTTTGCAGTTATCACATACCGCAGGGATGTCTAGTAGAGAATTTAGGAGAAGAGTTGATTGCTGCAATGCAACAGTGAGCAGAATTTAAATAAAAATTGCAGATTCGGGTGATACAGATCGCCTGAAAGGTAGCGGAGGGCTCCGTAAAACAACTGCGGAGGCGATCGGTTGCTGAGGTGGCTGTGTCTGCAAAATTGATTCTTAACAGTGATGAAGAATTTATAGCAGACGGTGGAGCAGAAGTTAAGGTACACATCATCCGGAGAATATGCGAGAAGCCGGTTTAATACATACATAAGTGGCCTGCTAACCCTGAGGTGGGTCATTGCCACCTGGAGGACACTACTCTAGCAGAGATACGTTCGTCCCAAACCTGATGCCTAGGCTCTTCAAATATGGGTCAGGTTGTCAGCCAAGAGTCCGGGAGCCGAGCTGTTAATGCACGGATTATAACAATAATAATTAGATGAGGTTAGGGCCAATTCGTAATTAATTTACGGTCTGATCGGGTGCTACGGGCACCTCCAGTAGGTCACACGTCACCGAATTGACCTGGATAGCGGTTTGGCTCCTCATAGTTCCGTAGAATCTACGAAACCAAGATTGTGCCAACCGCTATCGCCACCACGTCCAATACCGGCACGCGGCAACACTAGACTCAGCAAAAAAAAACATTCCTAAGGAAGAATTTGATGAAATCCAGATCCAGAAAACTGGACCAAAGCCGACTGACAAAAAGAAACTGCCACCGAAAGACTGTGAAGCACCCAGCTGACCAAATGATTTGAGGGTGCTACTCAAATATTTTAGAATTGAAGAATTATCATTCATCGACGGAACGGTTAACCCAGCGGTGTACAAAAGTTTCCAGCACAAATGGCTTATTTTTGAAGATGATAGTGCTTCATGCCACAGATCCGAAAAGGTAAGATACATTTTTTTAGTATCAATAAGCGTTGCAAACAGAATTATAATAAAGAAATTAAAATAATCCTTTTTTTCTCTTCGGATAAAGAAAAATTTCTAAACCAATGTGGGATTTCAACCTTGCAGTTGCCGGAAAATTCACCAGATCTGAAGACACATTATGGCGGTTGAAATACACGAAAGAAAGCCTACGAGTAAAGAAAATTTAATTTTTTAAGAAAATTTTTAAAATATAGAAAAAGTATGGCATGAAGTTTTGTCGTTGTAAATTAAAATTATATATGAATGACGTACTTTGTCGTGCAATACTTTTTTGACGACGAATATAAGTTTATTAATTTTTTTTTTTTTAAATTAAATGTATAATTCTACGATAACATTGTTCACATTGCAGAGAAATGATTATTTATTAGTCACCTATTTAATTTATCCTAATCAATAAAATATATGGATATTATTAAACAGAAATGTAAAGTGATTATTAATCCGTGTGAAATATAAATATGTGTACTGCAAAATTTGGAGAAAATAAATAATCGGGTAACACAAAAAGCGTGCTTCTTGATTAATCTATGGACATAATAATAAAAAAATGAGTGTAAAAATTAAATCATCAACAAAAACGCTAATACGTAAAACAAAAATATGTTTTCGAGTATCAATAGTTTATAACACGAATTATAAAATATATAATACAATATTTTTGGTACAAAAATCAATAGACGTATTGTACGCGATCGTGAAAAATCGTGAAATCGAGATAAATTAATATCATGTTCAATGATAGTGCTATTTATTTTGATACCAAATAATAGTATTCGTCTATATACAACGGAAATAGCATCGTATTGTTCATAATTACGACGGAAAATAAATCATATCAAAACGGCAATTGCGTAAATCTAATAAAATTGAAGCGAACATCGTCGGTCGTCCATAATTCGGACGTCCGACGGATCAGCTTTTATTCGCCGTTACAGCGAGCTCCTTACAACATACACATAGATATACACACACTGTTAATATTATTTACCTTTTTTAATTACACTATTGGTAGAATTCTATTTTAATTTATTATTAACCAATGAACAACTGCGCGTTTGTAACAGCACTGTTAGTGTGATGCCGTCGAACCGCAGTCACTGATTAATGATAAATTGTCGACGAGACTATTATTTCGATCGTCGTAAATTTATAAAAAAAATTAAAAATAAAATAGAATTCCACCAAGGATTGTAATTAAAAAACATAAATTATATTAATATTCACTCACAACTTTAACATCAGTATCTGGAATCTAGCTGACTTATAAACCGTGCTAGATATTTCCGATACCAGAGTGCACAATATACTGAAAATAAATGATTATATCATTAATAGTTTGTACACAATAATTAAATTTAATTGAATACAAACACACCAGATTGCGTTCATCTCAAAATCGATTAAAGACGATTAAATAAAATCTGTATCGTGACTTAAAAATTTTGCTACAAAATGCCAAGAAATTCAAATTATGCGAAGCATAAAATTAAAAACAATTCAAATATGCTAACGTTAACAATGAAAAATTTCGAACGGCGGAATTCCGCAATGAAAGCTGAATGCTAAATAAATCTACGTGAATTTTTATCTACGATGCGATCATATGTACATATAAACTTGTATAATGCTCGTTACGAATGCAATATGTGTATAACTTTGATATATTCTCATTAAGTAAATATTATATACATAGCGAAAATCAATACCTAAATGTTTCGATACTCCTTTGAACCGTATTAGATATCGACTACGTATGTATTCATGCGTTATTTCCGTGCGAAGACATTGAATTACCTGCTGAGTCGGCAATATCTTTCAAACAATCATAAAGATACTCCTGGAAACAACGACGCGATACCACTTCGGCGTGACAATCGTTGACGGCGAGACCGCACGTCGACAGACGCTCTCCCGATACACATTTTGTACCAGTACTTACAGCTATAACCTAAAAATCAAAACGTTTAACATAATAAAACAATCGTGGACAATTAAAAGGTTACAAAATATCCGTTCGTGTATCATTTGGAAGAATTTGGACAACTTGTTCAATATGAGTTTTTAAAAGAATTTGCAACAGTGTGTTTTGAGAAAGGTCCATATGGTCAGATTGTGCGGCGCACACAGGCGCCGGATAATTAGGGGCCAAGAGGAAAAAATTTAAAAATATAAAATAATAATTTATTAAAATGAATTACATTTCTTACGTCTTTTCAAGTACAGTCAACCCTCCTATAACGTTTCCTGTAAATCGCTGTTTTCTACAAAATTCTAATATTTTTAAGGTCAATTTAGATATTTCGTAAATCTATAATACATTGCTGAGCGAAAAAAAGGTCAATACTATTTGGTTGACAAGGAATTTCGTAAAAAGCAGCGATTTAGAGGAAATGCTATAGGAGGGCTGACTGTACACCAGACATACTGGAGCACTAATTGAAGTTTTGCACACGGCACCAGATAATGAGAGTGGCAATAGCCATGGGACTAATGATCGATGAGACTAAGACAAAATAAATGTCCATATGCCAAGGACGAAATCTTGAACTCTTGAGAGTCGAATAGTACAGCTTCGAAGCCGTCTAGGAACTCACATATCTCGGCTTACTTATTACAAATAACAATGAAACGATTTAGAAGTACGAAGAAGAATCATGCTGGCAAACCGGTGCTACTTTGAATTTCAAAAGCATCTACAGTCAAGATTCCTCTCAAAGAAGAACAAAGTCAAGCTCAACAAGACCCTCATCAGGCCTGTCGTAACATACAGATCTGAATGTTAGGTTTTGACAAAACAAGATGAGCGACAACTTAATATCCTGGAGAAGAGGATTTTAAGACGCTTATTTGGAGCCATATTCGATGAAGGAGAATGGCATATCCGAAGCAATGAGGAGCTGTACCGACTATACAAGGATATACCTCATGATAAACTGGTCCAAGCTGTCGTCAGAGTAGCCAGACTTCGGCGGGCCGGTCACGTGTCAAGGATGCGGGAAAGTCAGCCGCCGAAAAGGCTTATGGTTAACAAGCCTTCCTTATCCCCAGAGGAAAGGAAGACCAAGGCTGAGGTTGTTGGATTGAGTACAGTGGGACACTGCATCATTGAAACTTATCGGATGATGGAGTGACATGGAAGTAGACCAGAAGGGTGTTGAATGAGGCACATGTTAAACAAACATTCCTGTCCTTGGAGGAAAGTGAGACCCAGCTGAAGTGGTTGCTGAGGACGCTACAACATCGAAACTGTCCAGAAGATGTAAATATGTGGAGGCAGATTGGATGAGATGGCGAATGGCATTGAATGAGGCCAAGGATCTACACTTGGGATGTTATATAACAATGTATATTAAAAAACAGCTTCAAAAATGCAAACGAAATTCTTTATGAGATGCAGAGTTTAAGTTTGGAACGATTTTCAGAGAAAATAGTGTGCAGAAAGCGGTTTTTAATCACAAAATATCCGACCTTGACTCAAAAAATTACGGAATGAGGTGAGATTATTTATTTTTAATTGAATATTACATATATTATTAAACCTATGGTGGTTCTTCCATAGGTCCAAACCCCAAACACGTGCTATCACTTATAAAATTCGTTATTGGAGTTCTCACAGATATGATAAATCGTGTATCTGAATCGGCCGAGGGACAAATGCATTCTGACGGAAATATTTATTTTATCTGAAAGCTAAAATGGGCGAGGATGGTAAGTTTCCTATATAGATCTGAAAATCAAAATTGCAGAGAGAAGTTGAGTTTCAACTGGAGAGGAACCTATCCCGGATTCCTTGCAAGACTTTGTGTAGACGTAAAACTCAGCAGTCGTGCACGAAGAATCTCGAAAGAAAGACGGAGCGAACGCCTTTCACTATATCGGACATCAAGGGCCTCAGCAAACCCTCTGATCGATGTTTTCATTTCACCGTCATTACTAAACTTGGAGCCATATAATTTATCCATCAAGCCCTGACCACTCACAAACCCAATAATGTCTAAAAGTTTTTATAGATCTTTGTTTTTTGGTATTTTTTTTAAAGTAAATTAAACAGACATCTTGTAACCTTTTTATATGTCAATGACTACATAGAATGAAATTGAATAAAAATACATTTAGCTTACTTCCATGTGTTCATAGTTAGTTCCAGACGTCATAACAATACCGGCGAGTACTTTTCTACGCACGTGTACCGTATCGGAACTCATTAATTCATTAAATTTATCAAGGACAGCTCTAAAACGATAATTGCATTGAAATATTTCGACGTAAATAAATTTTATATGTTTTTTAGTATAATGTACTTGGCGATTCTATCGGCTAATGTTTGGTGCAAGCTTGACGCAACTTGCGTGGGACCAGGAGATATCGGCGAAGGCGCTATACCAGGTATGCTCGGCATTTCAACGGATTTTGGTAACGATTTGATCGGCAGATTGATCCCTAACGCCGCCAGGGCCACCTTAGCTGCCCCTAATTTCGCGCTTCTTTTACTCGAACCTAAAAAAATCATAAACAATAACAAATTCTATATACGATGTACGTTTAAATATAAATAACGCACCGAATCCTTCGAAATTTTGACCGTTTATCGTGCAAATCACTTTGAATCGTAAGCAACTATCGGTATCAATCGGTTCGCAGGTGAATGTGACGTCGGCATATTTCTCGTAAATTAAATTAATGGGACTCTTATTGATAATGGTTATTTCATTCGCCTCAGTCGGCGAATGATTCGGTGTGGTTTCTGTTGGAGCTGATGGACTCGTTTCAGGTACGGCTACAACACCTACGAAATATATCGTTAAAAATTAAATAATAAAACATAAATATTAGATTAAATTACATTCGCTTTCGCAGATATCGTGGTGATTTGGTACGCTATGCTCGTCGCTCGTAAAATCGTGCGAGACAGAATCGGGAATGGGATCCGGCTGTAAGATCACAGCCAGAGCTTTCAAAGCTGCCGCTGCACGTGCTAATCTTTTGCTCGGTCCAGAACCGACGTACTGTTGTCCGTCGACCTTTAATAATATATAAAATTTAAACATACAATTACAGAAATAAATTATTTAATAAATACTGACCATAACGGATATTGTGAAACACATGGCGTGAGACGGTCCGACTTGCGATATAATGCAGTATTGTAATGGCCGCCTCAATTTGTTTAATAATGCTACTGGACTCTTTTGTAACTCATGTCGTACTGTATCTGCGGATATATCGCTGTCCAATAATGCTATTTTGGTCAGCAATCCTGAAATTATATAAATTCGATTAATTTTCGTTACATTGATATATTTGTAATGATTTAAATTACTTGATTCATCCTGAGAGTTGGAATGCGGTCGTTTTAAGTTCGGTTTTACAACTTCTTCGCTTATGCCATTAATTTCGTTCATGGTGGGGAATTGAAAATAATCCTAAAAAAATTAAATAAATATTAATGCTTCTTAAAATTGAGGATTATCAAACAACGTATCTATAGACCGTAAATTAAATGTTTATATATATCATTTTACAAAATTTATCAGCAGATTGCTTTAATTATCCATTATTTTGGATTATCTGAGCCTTGCATCACTATGATAAGTAAGAATGCATTAATTTCAGATAAATCTAGCAGCCCAATATAAATAACAGAATGCTGCGAAAGAGTTGTATGTGATATCACACACTATATGAACCCAAGTGGTCTATCTGGATAGATATATGAAAATGAACATGAGACGATTATTACTTTGGCATAAATCGAAGGCTGCCCGCACTCAATGCGCGAGACGACCGGATGACAGCTTTTCATTACTGAGTGTTGCCACATAATAACTGAATTTTTATTGATATAACAATAGACGACGCGAAAAAATAAGCCTCGGAGGAACACAAAATTAAATTGCGTAATAATGTAGAAAAATACAATCAATAAATAATAATCGTATTTTAAAACGTTATCCGTTGATTATTATTGAAAAATTTTATTAAAAAAAATAATATTATTTTTTTGCAAAATATTTTTGTTGTGATACGCTTGGTTTTAGGATGTTTTTATTATATTAAAGCAAACGAAAATTGTTTTTGTTAGTAACGAAAGCACGAAATGGTATTGAATATATTGTCATCGATGCGTCATGTGGCGGGCATGGTCGTAAAGGCTACCGCTTGGGCCGCGGAGCCGGCGACATGGAGCAGTACGACGTGCTCATCAACCAGCCTGTTGTCATCGACAACGTAAGCCCTAGCCGTCCTTCCGCCCATACTATCTATCCTTCATGTCAGATCATCACTGACATCGATGACGTTCCGTTATGTCAAACCTCTGAATGAACTAATGATGACTAAAAACAGATAAAAAAAATATTTTCACAATCAATCCAATTTTCGATTTAAATCGATTTTTTCATTTTTTTTTAAATATATAAACTATTTATTGCATATAATTAAAACGTTTATAAAAATTCATTCTTCGCCCTAATTTTTTTTTAATATATTTACAATAAAGTTGGGTTTTATACATTGTACCTGAATCCAAATGGAATATTGAGTAACGAAACAGAAAAAGATTTCTGATTTTATTCGACATAACTGTAAAATTTTAGGGCGAGGCATATATATTATATTAATATACAAAAAAAATGATTTTCTCAATATATATATTTTTGTCAATAGGGTTCCGGTGTAATTAAAGCTGGATTTGCCGGCGATCAAATTCCAAAATGTCGCTTTCCCAATTAGTGAGTATAATTTTACGATCGATCTCATAATCAATAATTATTATCAACATTCATAATTATTCTAGCATCGGAAGGCCGAAACATGTGCGTGTTATGGCCGGAGCGTTGGAGGGCGACATATTCGTCGGACCCCGAGCGGAGGAGCACCGAGGTTTACTAGCGTTACGATATCCGATGGAGCACGGAATCGTAACGGACTGGAATGACATGGAAAGAATATGGAATTATATTTATAGCAAGGTACGAACGATATATACGTTATCACGACCGAACCGTTTTATTAACGACGAATCGTTTACAGGATCAACTTTCCATGTTTTCCGAAGAGCATCCTGTGTTGTTGACGGAAGCGCCATTAAATCCGCGTCGTAATAGAGAAAAATCGGCGGAAATATTCTTCGAAACTTTCAACGTTCCAGCTTTATTCGTCTCTATGCAAGCTGTGCTTAGTTTGTGCGTAACTATTGTAAATAATAAAAATACATGTCGATGATTGTTTTATTTGCGATTGCGAATTTCAGATACGCTACTGGTCGTACTACCGGTGTAGTGCTGGATTCAGGCGATGGCGTAACGCATGCAGTGCCTATTTACGAAGGTTTTGCAATGCCACATTCCATAATGAGAGTGGATATAGCCGGAAGGGATGTTACTCGGTATCTTAGGTAATATTTACGCCGAATACTGCAATTATTTGATGTTATGTAATTTGCGTAACGGATTTGATTCGATTTTAGATTACTTTTACGGAAAGAAGGAGTTCAATTACGTACGTCGGCTGAATTAGAAGTAGCTAGGGCTGTAAAAGAAAAAGTATGCTATTTGGCAGCTAGTCCCATGAAAGAAGAAGCTCTAGAAGCGGAACGTTTACAGTATACGCTGCCTGATGGAAACGTATTAGAAGTACGTATCTGCAATTTTAATATATTAAGTTAGCCCGGGGCTTCCGAACGGGATCCAGGTGGTCAAGGGTGGTGGAAAGGGGTCTATGATAAATATATAAATTTACATATCGTGATTCTTTGAATGTTTGGTGCAGCTTTCTATTATTGAAAGGGATAAGATCAATGTTGAGACATTCAAAACTACACTGACGACTCGAAACAATAAAAAGTCAATATTAATGTCTGTTATAAAAACTTGGAAAGTTTAGATATCCCGCATTAGGTTATAAATCCATTTGAAAGCAATACAACCAGTGGCGGATTTTGCCTTAAGCGCATAAGTTCAGGCCCCATAATTCAGGGGCCTTAAAGTTCAGCTCTCAAAACGATTTCTTTTTAAATTCCTATTTTTTTCATAACAAGAATAATTAATAATTTAGCATTATTCTCTAAATTAATTGACAAATGGCTTTTGCAAGTTTTTCGGGTGGCTACCCTAACGGTCATAATCGAACGATATGTTCTGACAGTTCCTCAGACCTCGATCCATCGATTCGGACGCGTAGCTACCTTTTTAAATTATAAATATTTGTAACATCAAAGTAAGCTAATAAGAAGAAAGTTGAATTTTGCTATTCTTTCTGTATTTTTACATATTGATTTAAATATGAGATGCACAAACCGCAACCCGTTCTACTGCATACATGCAAAGTATAAGTTGTAAGGGTAGTGAAAATATTTTAAGGGGGGGGGGGGCTCAAAATCACGCCTGGGGCCTCAAATGCTAAATTTGCAACAACGAATATCATTTTTTTCACTACAAGAAGAATTAATTGAATTGAAGGAGGATTTAAAAGATGCAATCAATTTTCAAAAAAGTGGTTATTAAAAAATTTAACAATAATTTAATCAAATACTGAAGAATCTTCACCTAAAACTTTATCACAATTTCCATTTTTTTTTTGTGATTCGATATTTTACAATGAACGCGTACAAAGGATCTGGTCGCCAAAAAATCTCCTGCGGATTTTACTGTAGATTATAGTAACAAAATGTAAGGGGGTCTATGAAGAAAATTTTTTAGTTAGAAGGGGTCTATCTTGGAAAAGGGTTGGGAATCCTTTCCCGTGTCAGATGGGATGAGAAAATATTTTTTCAGTAATTCTTTTATTAAAAAATTAATATATAACTTTTGGAATCCATTTGTTATCCATGTTAACTTCGGAACGTAAGAAAATGAATAGTTTTAAAATTCTCTGTGTTAAAATATAAATATAACGATGCCATAAACTAATGCACAAATAATTTATTTAGATTGGACCGGCGAGATTCCGTGCTCCCGAAGTACTCTTCAGGCCCGATTTACTCGGAGAAGAATCCGAAGGTATTGACCGTACTTATATTATTCGTTATTATAATTATTGGAGTCTGATTTAATTTTTTTTTCTATTCTAGGAATTCACGAGGTGTTGATGTTTGCGATTCAAAAGTCAGACATGGATCTACGTAAAGTTTTGCATCAAAATATCGTATTATCCGGTGGATCGACGCTCTTCCGTGGATTCGGTGATAGGCTCTTGGCGGAAATTAAACGCCTCGCTCCCAAAGATATGAAAATAAGAGTAAGCACGATGATTATTCACAGTTTAATATGATTTATTTATTGTGTACTTTTTTTTAGATATCAGCACCTCAGGAAAGGCTTTATTCGACATGGATCGGTGGTTCGATTCTCGCTTCGTTGGACGCCTTCCGTAAAATGTGGGTCTCTAAAAAGGAATACGACGAAGAAGGCCAACGGGCGGTGCATCGGAAGACTTTCTGAACCAATAGCGTAGATTTGCTTAAATTTCCATCTGATATCCAATACTTTTGTAATAAAAATCAATTGGATATTGTAACAATTTTTTTAATATTGTTTTTTTAAAAAACGAGATAAATTTAAATATGTTCACAAATTGCTAATATCTCAATTTCTAGCATTTAACGAGGCGTTTCTCATTTCTGGTTGAGAGCATATTTATATATATAGACGCAATAATTGTGTCGGCTGTTTATAATGTGCCTGTTGCTTTTTAATTTTTAATATTTATGCTTATCGTAGCTAAAAGTTAATCATTTCCATGCACAATTGCATTAACAAAATTCATGGAGTAACGTTGCTTCCGTTTATTGATTAATGCAGCTAATTTATATTCCATCATATCAACCAACTTTGGAAAATATGATCAGAAAAAATCATGAATACCACGCGAGTGGCGTTCGGTGCTGATCAAACGTAAATATTTAATGATTGGTTTATTTTAATTATATAAAATTATAATAAATTATTTGTCTACCTTTAATTTTTATTTATTTGCTTGTAATCCCGATGAATACCCTTTCTTATTCAATTCTCCACCACTTATTTAGGTGAAAAGGTCTTTTCATCTGTCACGGTCATCAAAAACGGCCCTAATCTCAGTTTGGAATCATTGGATCCGAATATCCGCGCTTATTGCACATCTTCAACCGTATCACTTTTTATTATAGCTGGTGTCCTTCCGCTCGACCTTGAAATCCAGCTGAGGGCTGTCAGTTTTTGCTTGAAAAAAACCAGTCCCGTTGTCGTCGACGCCACTACAATTTCCATTTTCCCAGGCGAATTTTTGGCAAATCTAAAATCACGCGTCTGCAAATCAGCTGTTAATCAATAGCAGGAGAGGTGGAATTCCTCCCCCAAAGGGCGAACTACATATCTCTTGTTTCCCAATATCAGAGCCAGGCTAAATTGTAGCTGGTTCTTCCCAGACTTCTGGGTCAGTCAAATTCCTGACTAGCCATGGTAATTTCAAGGTCAAACTTAAAGAGTTTAACTTTGTTAAGGGGGCACGACAGTAATACTAAAAATGGTATCCCACCGCTGCCACCAAAATGTTAAGGGGGCGCGACAGTAGTACCGAAAAGGTAACCCACCGCTGCCACCAAAATGTTAAGGCACCCGAGCTTGCGTATTAAAAGGTACGCGACCGCTGGCGCCAAAACGTTCGATCGTCCGGTAGTTGACGATCGCGCTTCGAAGATCGAGATCAAAGTAAAACACGCTTTGTTTGTTGATGATGTTTCGATTAGATATCTCGTACCGGAGATACGTCTCCGGGATCTTCATCATCATCTCGTACCAGAGATACGTCTCTGGGATCTTTATCATCATCTCGTACCGGAGATACGTCTCTGGGATCGCTTTTAAGTCCGCACCTATCATCGAACTGGCGACACCTGCAAATTCTCAATAAACATCATCAACAAGAACAAAGCGTGTTCCACTTTGTCTCGATCTTCAGCGCGTCGTCAACTACCCGGACGATCGAGCGTTTCAGCGCCACGGTCGTGTACCTTTTGTCACGAGGCACCGGGTTATATAACATTTGGTGGCATCGGTGGGTTACCTTTTCGGTACTACTGTCGCGTCCCCTAACATTTGGTGGCAGCGGTGGGTTACCTTTTTGGTACTACTGTCGCGCCCCCTTAACAACTATACCAAAGACTTCTAGTCTCCAGAAAATGAAATAGGGGAATATCAGTGCGGATTCCGCCCCGGAAGAACAACGACTGCCTACATTTTTTCTATGGTAGATCTATTTCAAATCCGCATATGACATAGTTTACAGTCCTAAGCTATATGAGATGATGAGGAGTCTCAATATTTCTCAAAAATTGATAAATATAGTAAGGCTTGCAATATTGGAGTTATCTGAAGAATTTAAGACAGGGTGACACTCTAGCATGTTTGTTGTTTAACATAGCACTCGAAGGGGTAATAAGAGACTCTGGCGTAGAAACAACCATTCTTAATAAATCGGTGCAGTTTCTTACTTATGTGGACGACATAGACATTGTGGCCAGATCTAGGGCGGCTCTCAAGGATGCATGCCAGCGAATAATGAGAGCGGCAATTAGCATGAGGCTGAGGATCAACGAGACCAAGACAATACATCCCCATATGCCAAGGATGAATCCTCGAACCCCTGATTGTTGAAGAGTACAATTTCAAAACCGTTCAAGAATTCACATATTTCAGCTCACTTATTACGAATAACAATGAAACCAATTTGGAAGTACGAAGAAGAACCATGCTGTCAAACCGGTACTTTATACTTCAAAAGCATCTACGGTCGAGATTCCTTTCAAAGAAGACCAAGGTCAAGCTCTACAAGACCCTCATCAGGCCCTATCTAACAAACGGATCTGAATGTTCGGCATTGACAAAGCAAGATAAGCGACAAGTTCATATCCTGGAAGAGGATTTTAAGACGAATATTTGAAGCTGTATTCGACGAAAAGTAATAGTATATCTGAAAAGGAGGACCAAGGCTGAGGTGGTGGACTGTGAACAGAGGGATACTGCATCATTGCAACTTACTGGAAGATCGTTCGACGCAGAGACAGACCGGATAGAACGGAGAAGGTTGATGCATAAGGCTAGGGCTGTACAACCAAAAAATTTAGTTACAATTGATAGTTTTATTTTATTAACTAGATGCATTTTATGTGTCCTTTGCTTATTTTTTGTTAATATATTTAACACTAAAACATCCTATTAGTGGGATTTAAAATTATGAATTTAGTGGTCAGTGAGGTCCTAAAGTTTGTGACCGCTAATCTATAGCACTGTCGAGGATTCAAGAAGTCTCCATAAATATCTTAAATCGCCTTAAATCATCGACCTATGCATTTATTAAATATAATTTTGTATATAAAAAAAATCTGGAGATTCTCATAACCAATTTCTCAAAATTCTCGAAAATTATAAATATTTTTTTACGATATTCTGTGATCGAAATCTCAACACAGCTAGTTTTTATGTACGAAGCTTACTCCGTAAACCAAATATTTATTAATTTATGCATCTCAAATCATTAATGAAGTAAAAATGTTTTAATGGTTTATTAATACAATATTTTTATGTAAAATAAAGCAATTAACTGCACAATGTAAACGTACGAGATAACAAGAGAAGTGGGAAATAATTAAAAATAGAGGAAACTAACGTGATAAGCAATAGTGCCAATCGATATCTTTATTGACGATCAACAAATTAATATAAAAATAGGAGTTTAATAAAATAATTTTATTTCAAATATATTTGGTGCTTAAAATATTAATATTCATCATTTTCGAACGGATGATACTTGTGGCCGCTTCCTCTGAAAGTGAAAAATATAATTAAAAACACATATTTCATAAATATCAACGAATCGTCAACACGTACCCGGACATCAGAAGCAAACGTCCGTTGCAATCGAATGAATCGATGAGTTGCACGTCCTCCTTCGTGAGTTTAAAGTCAAATACGTTGAGATTTTCCTTGATACGGGTCTCATTTACCGACTTGGGAATCACAATGTTTCCACGATCTATTTGGTACCTGATCATAAAAAAATATATTATATAACGAATATAGATTAATACAATTAAGACGATAATTTGAATACCTTATTAAAATTTGAGCGGGCGATTTCTTGTATTTATCGCATAAGCTCTTCAACTTGGGATCGTCCAATAATTGTGGATCACCGGGCTTAGCCCACGGCCTGTCCGGAGAGCCGAGCGGACTATATGCAGTAGTCAGAATATTGTTGTCTTGACATACTTTCGATAATCGAGCTTGATTCAAATAAGGATGACACTCGATCTAAAACAAGAATTAATAATATATCGAATAACTCTATTGAATATTCATTTATATATTTACCTGATTGGTGACTGGCTTAATAGTCGCGGTTTTGAGAAGACGGGCCAACTGCGCTGAATTGAAATTGGAAACGCCGATGCTACGCACGAGTCCCAAGGCGACTAAACTTTCCATAGCTTTCCACGTGTCGACAAAATCGACATCGGAGAATTGAATCTTATTATCAACGCTCGGAAATAGTTCTCCTTCTTCCTGTAAATATTATAAATAAGATAAACATTGATAAATGACAGTATCAGTTGTTTAACGTTTAATTAACCTTATAAGCGAAAGGCCAGTGCATAAGATAAAGGTCTATATATTCGAGGCCGAGATCTTCGAGTGTGCGACGACATGCAGCTTCGACCAGATCGGTCCTATGGAATGTGTTCCATAATTTTGATGTCACAAATAATTCCTCCCTGTTTAATAATAAAAAGAAATCGGAAATAAGCAGATGTAATATGTTAAATATGCACAAAATACATACCTGGTAATTATTCCGGCTTTAATCTTATTGGAAATGGCCTCTCCGACCTCTTTCTCATTGCCATAAACATGAGCGCAATCTAGATGTCTATATCCAGCATCGATGGCTACCTCTACAGCGTTTTTTACTTCACCGGGTTTGGACTGCAATAAAACTTTTTATAGCAACAATAATCACACAATGCTAAAGATTATCAATATATTTTTATTTATTGATTATATTATTGTATTTAATTGCATGAGCTATTGTATACAGTGATTGAAATGCAGCTGATGTGAGGATTTACCTTCCAGGTGCCCAGTCCCAGAACAGGGATCTGCTGCCCATTATAGAACGTAAGAGAAGGGCCTGACGAAGACATGTCAACTGCTCACCGGTTGCCGGCTAACTGACGTCACCCAATGGCGCGCGACAGTGTTGCCAACCTATTGAATTCAAATTTTTAATAAAAAAACATTTATCAAAATATTCAGACGATAAATACAAATAAGCCACCAAATATTTATATACAACTATTAAAATGACAATAAAATAATTTTATATTAAAAAATGTGAAACATATTATCATCAATTGAATAATAATTTAATGATTTTTAAATCAAATAATTGTTTATAAATAAATGAAAAAAAAAGATTTTAATAATATTAGTATATTAAATCACACGATACTATTTTTTTTATTCTGTACATAGAGATAATGTTTGATGTAACACACTTATCATATATTGTATAATAGTGGCTGGCTTATCTTGAACGTATTTTTTAACGGTCATAATTACATGCCAACTGAAATCTACTAAAATACATAGTCATACGATATCGAATTGAACAATCATTTTCAATTAAATGTAATTAATAATCCACCTATTAACGATTCATTCATTGGGCTTCGCTAAAGCAGCAATATATCCATGTTATGTCAATGTCAGAACCGTATTATAATTTATAAAACGTACAATTAAATGAAATCATAGTTTATTTTTATTTAATCGGTTAATATAGAGCGATTGAGAGAAGGAAGTGCTTATTTAAAATGAAACAAAACGAGTACTCCCACAATGATATGACATTGGAGAGCTCTACTGATATAATTGAATGGCCCGGATGTGTGCAAAATCTCACATACTCAATCTGAGGCTTATCTTCGATGATCTATCAGCGAATGAGTAGACACTTTTTTTATATTTATCGTGTTAAATATTCGAGTTAAACACAAATTATGTTATTTTTTCATTAAAATTTATTTTATATTATATTCTTGCTAATTGCGTCTCTGCAATGAGCATTGTAACATGATACAGATTTCTCCAGACGAATCAAGGACTGGAGACGCCAGTTTTGTTCAAAACTTGTTCCTAGGCAGTATGGCTTCTAGTGTTAAAACAATCAGTCTCAACAACGGATTATCAATTCCGAGTCTCGGTTTGGGAACTTGGAAAGTAAGCTAGATCCACTATTGAATGATTCGATAGCATTTACCTAATTATAGTAAGCATAATTTTATTAGTCCAAGCCCGGTGAAGTGGAACAGGCTATAAAAGATGCCATCGACATCGGATACAGGCATTTCGACAATGCTTGTATATATCTGAACGAAAAAGAAGTGGGAAGAGCCTTGTCTGAAAAAATTAATGATGGCAGCGTGAAACGGTTAGTAATATTCAAATATATGAATATGATTGAGTTAAACTCCGATTTTTATTTGTAGTGAAGAATTGTTTATTACGTCCAAGCTGTGGAATACATTTCATAATCCTGATGTGGTGGAAAAAGCTTGTATTAACAGCCTGAACAATCTTGGATTGGATTATCTGGATCTGTATCTGATACATTTTCCATTCGGTTATGCGGTAAAATTGATTAATAATTAATTATTGATATTTTTATCAATTGATTGGTGTTTATAGGAAGGCGATGATTTGGGACCGAGGGATTCTAACGGAGATATTTTATTCGCTGATTGGGATTATGTGGATACGTGGAAGGGAATGGAAAATTTAGTGAAACAAGGTCTTGTTAAGAGTATAGGGGTATCGAATTTCAACCACAAACAACTAGAGAGATTGCTGAGAAATGCAGACATAAAACCAGTTACAAATCAAGTAGGTATTAATAATACTATACAGTTGGTTTCTTTTGTATTTTTATTCATTTAACAATAGTTTTGTGCTTTTCATAGTAGTTTTCATCAGACACACTATGCTTTTTCTATTATTTGAAGCAATTCTGTAACTCAATTTAAGATATGGCGTTTAGCTCCAGCTGAGATTCTGTCTCTATATTTTCAATGCTAGAAAAACGTCATTCTTTCAAGTTTTTTTATCATCTAATAAGTCGCAGTGACAGAGGGTTATGTCCGGCGAATACGGAGGAATATAACCAAGACTGAATTTTATTAAAACACGGAACTAACTTTCTAGAACTTTTTTTAATTAAGCATAACATTAGTATAGGATTGGAACCAAAACAACATTCCAAAAATCACGAATAAAATATTAATTTATTAAACGTTATCATAATTAAATTCCCTGAAGCTTGAATTTTGCATCGAACACTTTAATATTCCGATAACAATCTGCAATCGATTAATTTCAGCCTCAGATTTAGTTCATTTGATTTTATAGTTTTATCGATCAATGAAACCATAAATCTAAAAGCCATTATTCATGGCAAAAAATTAGAATTAACAGTTTCCGCGACTGTCAGCTAGTAAAGAGTTTCTACGACTCGAATCTCCGCAAAAAAATCATTATATTCAGAGATACTCTTAAAACTATCGATGAATCAAATAACTACTTTTAATTAAATTTATTACTTTAATGACAGACTTGTGTTTCTATCAGATTCAATAAGTTATTTTATTCAAAGCAGACACAAAAAATATAACTTTTTTAAATCCTGTTGTTTTTTCGTTGAAATGAGTGATTTTGGACATCTTAAAAAGAAACAACAACTTTATTACGAATTGAACAGATGAATAACGGATGATCTAACTTCAGGTAAATATGATGAATGCTGTAAAACTTAAAAATCGAGTTCCCTGAATTATTTTCTGGACGATATTAGCCGCGAGTGGTCTTGCATTATCTTTAAGATGAATCACTACTATTATATCCCGCCAAACACAACCTTTTACAAGATTAATTAAGATGGATGGCATAAATATACGATAAAGATTCTAAAGATGCACATGGAATGAGTCTCTCACAATTATATTCCCCAGTGTCAAACTACGACACTGGTTATTTTTTTAAATATTATTTCAGTTGGTTTGGAATTTATATTATTTGCTTATAATTATTTATTCCCCAACTAGCTACATACATATTTGTTTATAAAACATGCTTCGGTAATGGTTCTCGTCCACTTACATTCCCCCTTGCCAGTGTCATAAAGAATTCCCTGAATTCTAAGTTTTAGTTGGAAGGCTGACCTATCCCAGTACTAAGTAAGCTCAGTCGCGGAAACTTACATTATCGTAATAATATGTATGTTACCTACAAGCCATGAGACTGGAATCTCCATCCATCGTTCTTTATTTCATAATCACAGCCGAACAAAAACAATTGTATGTAAACCCGCATTCCTTATTTTTTTGGAGATTCCCTTGAAACACCTGGGAATCGAGAAACCATTGTAATTTTAGTTATTAACCTCAATTTTTAATATAATTTAGAGAATTTTCGTTACGAACGTATGTTACCATTACCGTGGCCATTACTGAATCACTGAATTTCTCAGGTTGAATGCCATCCATATCTGCCACAATTAAAGCTGGGAAGCTGGATGAAAGATCATGATATACTATTGACAGCCTATAGTCCATTGGGCTCTCCTGATCGTCCCGCAGCTGACGGTGATGACTTCAATCTGTTGACCGATCGAAGACTGACGGTTTTGGCAAAAAAATATGGCAAAACACCAGCACAGCTACTAATACGGTAACACCAATAATTAATAATTTATATAAAATTAATATATATTAAATTGAATTATTTTAGATATAATTTGGAGCGTGGTTTTTCGGTAATCCCGAAGACAGTCAGCAAACATCGGCTGTTGGAAAATTTTCGAGTGTTTGACTTTGTGATAGAACCAGAAGATATGTACGTGATTCATGGTTTTGATTGTAACAAGCGATATCTAACCATGAAGGGGTAATTAATTATATAATAATAATTTCAATTATTTTTTAGTTGTGCTCTATTTCCGCTTATGCTATCTTATCGTCGTAATATGCTTTATTTATATATTTTTTTTGTTTCAGATTCGGAGATACTCATAAATACTATCCGTTCGACGAGGAATATTAATAGCTAGAAGAAATATTTAATAAAATATCGATTAAAATTTTATATTATTATAATAAACGTATGAAATATTATGTGGCTTTTATCATCGATTGATTTAGTACTAAAATATATATCTAAGTAATCAAACGATAATCGGAATTTACAAGTGTTATGAGTTAATAAAATATTACATAACGTAAGTGGTACAGGCTGGCTCAAATGAAATATTCGCATTTAAGCTATGTATTATTTATATTACGTCAAAAAAAATCATAACCCCATGTTGTACAATGTTGAATAATCCTGCATTCATCGTTGCCCGGTCTATCGTCTCAATCCTCTATTGTCACGCCGGCGTGACGACTGCGTATTCACCGCACACGCCAACGACACATACTGGAAGCGTTGTTTAAAATTTATTTGTATAAGAATGTGTTCGTTTAATACGTGGTAACATCTAGAACCCAGTGTCATGGCTTGTATGTAACATACATATTATTACGATAATGCAAATTAACCGCGACTGAGCTAAGTTAGTATTCGGATAATCTAAAACTATGAATTAAGGGAATGTTAAGTGAATGTATGTGGAAGAGCCCCAATACATCCCCAAGTTTATCAACATATGTATGTAGGTAGTTGTCGCGTTGGAATTAATTAATTTAATGCCATCTATATTTGACGATGGATGGATGGCATAACAGAAAATCCATAGCGCCATACACCCATATAAAGATTCGTTAAAGATTCTAAAGATGCAAGGGGAATGAGTCTCTCATACTTAAATTCTCCCCGAGTGTTATAAAGAATTCTCAGATATTACCAAACGAATATATGTTACCTACAAGTCGTGACAATTTTAGTATTGTTTCAGTTGATTTGAAATTGATATAATTTGAGAAATTGTTATGTAGCGTAGTATTGTTATATTCGTAGGTAACTTAAATATTTAGCTATATTTTTGCATTTGCAATTTTTTTCGCGTATTAACATAATTTTTACACAAGGTTTGATAAAAAAAAATATGCAGGAATTCATTTTTTTTCTTTAAAATATTCCCTTCAGATACATTATGCACTTGTATCAGTGATTTTTCGAATCTTCGAAGCACTTTTTGATGAAAATTTTCGATATGACGTTAAGTAACTCTCAACGATTTTGTTTTTATCCCCTCTTTGTAAGAAAAACTTCGTTTTTTCATCCTTGAGAATGTGAAAAAATCTCAAAGGGCCATATCCAGCGAATACGGAGGCTGAGACATCATAAATGTGCTTATTTAACAAAAAAATATTTACACATTAAATCTCTTTCACAATCAACAATAAAGTAAGCATTTGATACGGCTGTCAATGTCAAGGTATGTCAAGTACCAATATATTAACACGATTATAAAAAAATAGTACCATTTCCACTTATACAGCCAGCGAAATAAAAATAAAATTGTACTAGAGAGTAATATCACAGCAGCCAAAGGGTTAAATAAATATATTCACAGTAATGAATGATGAAAATCAAGACAACATTTTTGGAGCATATCGTTGTACGCTTTTCTTATATATTTATTTAAGTTTGAAATAAAAAAAACACGATATGTTCTGAAAAAGTTTGGATTCTTAGTTAAATTAAATTTTAAATTTTAAATATATATAGTCAATAAATAGTTATCGACTAATAAAATATGTTTAAAATATTTAATAATTGTCTTGAGAAATTAATTTATATTATAATACAGTTTTTGACATAATTATTTGTCATTTATTTATATTTTTCATTAAAAAAGTGAAATAATTTATTTAGATTTTCAAAAAAAAAAATATATAAGAAAATATATATAAAAATACATAATACGGAAGATAAGATCAATAGATTGACCAGACTATATGTCAATATTATCGAGGATCTATGACGATTATTAAAAAACGTTTTAATTTTACAAATCTTTAATAATAAATATTAACGTTTCCATAAACAATATATCGCTGTCTAGCACTGAAAGTGTTAATAAATAAAGTGCAGTGTTAGAATTATAAATATTAAAAAATGTCTAGAACATTTGTATCACACTGTGTTCTAAGAATAATTGATGCGAATAAAAAATTGACTAGTGTTCTTCGGCGTCAATTAGTCGCTCACTGGCCTTCAGCAGTCATGGCTTCCTGTTCCTCTGTCAAGTTCCACAACGGTCTTCAGATCCCCATCCTGGGTCTAGGCACATGGAGGGTACACTTTATTTGTCGATTCGACATTTATTTTTTAGTTTATTAGAATTTTTCAGTCATTCGATTCAATTATACTCAAAGCGAGTACATAACCTCAAAAATTGCATAGTGTTGTATTAATACTATTTTCAAAGCAATCGATTCATAAATTATTTTTATATTAAATAAATATTATGTATAGTCTGTTCCCGGAGAAGTCGAGAGAGCGTTAAAAGATGCAATCGATATTGGATACCGACACATCGACGGAGCCTTCATATATCAAAATGAGAAAGAAGTCGGATCAGCCATAGCCGATAAAATTAAAGAAGGAGTTATCAAACGGTAAAACCTTAATATATTCATAAAATAACAATGAAGTTCTAATTATGTATTCGTTTATTATTTCAGGGAAGATTTATTTGTTACATCGAAACTATGGAACACGTTCCATAATCCGGAATTAGTAGAAAAGGGTTGCAGAAAAACATTATCCGATCTCGGATTGCAATACTTAGATTTATATCTGATCCATTGGCCATTCGGATATATCGTAAGCACTAATAACCTATATAAATACTATATTATTTTGAATAATTAATATGTATAATATTTCAGGCGGGCGATGAACTTTTTCCAAAGAACGACGCCGGGGAAACTCAATTCTCTGACTACGACTACGTAGACACATGGCTCGCTATGGAAAAACTGGTCAAGGCCGGGTTAGTAAAAAGCATAGGTGTATCCAATTTCAACGCCGAGCAAATCGAGAGAATAATAAACAAAGGAAGCATCAAACCAGTTACGAATCAAGTCAGTCAAATCTAAAATTATTCGTACATATTCCTGTAGATGAGCATTATAACAAATATATTTAATAGGTCGAATGCCATCCGTTTTTATCGCAACGTAAACTCGGTAAATGGATGGAGGAACGCGGCATTACTTTAACCGCATACAGTCCATTAGGATCGCCCGATCGTCCCAATCCTAATGCAAACGATAAGCCGCTCTTGAGCGATCCCGTTGTAATCGCCATGGGTGAAAAATATAAGAAATCGCCAGCGCAAATACTCATAAGGTATGCCGAATCAATTTTATTTTGTTATAAATTATAAATATGCGAATAATTAATGATTATTTAAACAGATATCAAATCGACCGTGGATTCATTGTTATACCGAAATCCGTTAACAAGGATCGTCTCAAACAAAACTTTGAAGTATTCGATTTTAAATTGAGCGCCGACGATTTAAACAAATTGTACGAATTGGATTGCAATTTACGTTATATTAAAATGACCGGGTAAGTTTTTATTTATTATTTAATTATATTTGATGCGTTTTATGATATGTCATCGACGTTAATATTTTTCTTTTGTTCTAGGGTTGGAGATACACATAAATATTATGCATTTAACGCCGAATTTTAATGAAATGTATGAAAAGTAAATAAATTCTAATGAGTACATAATTGTGTTTTATAATTTTTACATTTGATTTATTTTACGTTTAACTCGAAACCGTATGAAATGATTTAAATCAGATATTCCCAAAGTAGGTACACCTAAAAATTCCCTTTAAAATTCTTGACATAGTACCTAATCATCCATCTCACATAGAAGATTTACATCCTAGCAGTGGCGTTATGTATTTTCCTTCTAATATTAGTAGTAATTTTTAAGTAGTAATTTAATAATAGTTCCAGAAGAAGGAAAAACACTTTTTTTAAAGAATTTTAATTTTCACTCTGAGATTAAATATATAGGAAAGGGATAGCAAGAGGTTACTTCAGCGTGCATGTACGGAATATATGGAAATGACATATGGTAAAAATATAATGAATTCATTACTGGAAAAGAAAAATGGTGTTGAAAAGTTTAACCGATCCGTCATGGCGGCTCGAAATCAACTGCGTCGTCCATATACCTAGTCCCATCGTCACATCCGAGGTAACAAGCTCATCATACAGCTTAATTAACCGGCAGCTAAATCTCATTCAGAAAATGAAAGAACCTCATGTGTAAACTTCTAAATTCTAAAAAGAACTGTGTACTTCCTAGAAATCTATAGGGAAAACAGAATGCATACAATTTAAATAAAATAAAGTATATTTTTTTTCTTAGAAGTCTGCTCCCTCTTTTACTAATTTTTAGAAACGAATGGATTGTGTTTATATAATAAACACAGATGACGTGAAATTTTTAATTTGAAGATTCATTATATTGGAATTATTAAATATGTTATTATTTATATTAAATTAAAATCGACCTGCAATCAACTTGATTTGGCATTATTTTTAATGTATATAAATAAAACTGTTGAAAGAAAAAATCAGTTGGCAGTACTGATGTGATAATTTTTAGCACTGGCGATACATTCAGTGTCAAGCGATTTCGCTTGTGAGGTTGGCGTGCGTGGGATACGTAGTATCGTCTTTTGACAGATCTGACGATGCTACAGGAAGCTAACAAGGATGCCGCGGAGGAGGCCATGCGCAAGGCGGAGGAGTACATCCTGAAGGAGGACTGGCCAAACGCGCTGAAGAAGGCGAAGCAGGCGCACAAGATGTATCCGAGCGCCGAGGCTGCCGCCGTGCTGGAGCGCGCGCAGCCGCCCTACTCGGCACAGCAGATGGTGGCCGTGAGCAAGGTCATGGAGTGCACCGACTACTACGGCGTACTGGGAGTGGGTCGCGACGCCCCCGACTCCGACGTTCGACGCGCTTACAAGAAGCTGGCTCTTATGCTTCATCCCGATAAGAACCGCGCGCCCGGCGCCGACGTCGCCTTTAAAAAAGTGGGCGCGGCCGCCGGCGTCTTGCTCGACGCCGAGAAGCGTAAAATGTACGACATGCACGGCTCGGAAGAGCGTCCGCGTTACCCCACCGCTACCCACACTCGCACATTCGAAACCGAGTTCTCCGCCGAAGAGTTCTTCAATCTATTCTTCAACAACGCTCCACAGAACGTATACGCCCGCCGTACAAACGCATCGCGATACCAACGAGAACATTATCAGCAGAGAGAACCTCAAGGAAATAACGCTACGATTTTGCAGGTACATTCGTAGCACAAAAAATGACATTTTAAATATCGAATTCATTAAAAATGTATTATTTATTTTGCAGATGTTGCCTATACTCGGATTAATTCTGCTCTCGACTGTGTCCACGTTGTTTATATCGGATCCCATTTATTCTCTGACTCAGAGCAGCAAGTTTTCGGTGCCGCGCAAAACGGAAAATCTCGCCATACCCTATTGGGTGAAAGAAAACTTCCACAACGAATACCAAGGATCTCTGCGCCGATTGGAACTATCTGTCGAAGAGGATTATATAGTTAATTTACGCATGGCTTGTCAACGCGAGAGAGCGTATCGAGACAATATGGCTTGGAAAGCTAGACACGTCAGCAGCAGCCAGTTTCAGAACGTAAACAACATAAAAATGCCGTCCTGCGAAGCCCTCAGCAATCTTCACAGCTAGACGAAATATTGATCTCGATCAAATTGAATTGTCTGTGTGTATATAAGTAAGTTTTGTATTTATCCGGGTTTTAATTCTCAGCAGACACGATTGATAATATATTTTACAGCGTAATAAATTGATACGACGTCTTGAAATGTTTCGACGGGTATTTTTATAAGATCGTTATTTAAATATCGCCGATAGATCTGCGGTTCGTGGTACCAAATTTATTTCGATACTATATGCGCTAGCATAAATCTCGGGTGTTTTATTGAAATTATTTTTCGAATTGATACGATTTTAGTCGTCTATTTTCGAAAATATCCTCCTATCGCTATATCAAGAGTTAAATATTGTTAAATTTATTCATTGTTGTATTCAAAATTGTATGAATTTTATTTATATCTATATTTAATCAATGGCATATAGTAATAATCTATGTACTCTTAGTGTTTGTATTACGACACTTTTCATTTGTTCGATACAACTATTTATTTCAACGTAATTACGGTCAAACTCGACGCGTTTATATTGATCGATTGATCGTAGACGTCGTTTGAATATTTGAAAATATGCCTAACCACCGATGCTTGCATAAATTAACGAGTTGGACTGTAAACGTGAAATTGTGCACGAAACGAGTCTATATGGCACTGTTTTAATCTTGCAAACATAGTGAAAATTTATATAAATACATAGCAATACATAATATATAGTAGTTGTAATGACAGATAGCGTGATATAGTCAGTGTCAACGGTTATGTGATTTAAAATATGTATATTATGGGTATTGTGATTGATTAGGGCTCTCGACGGGATTCATCACCGACAACGCCTTTTAGTAAATTTAATCTCCGTCTATGAAAATGTTTTGACCATATTTGTAAATTTATACGCAAATGGCTTTTACACATATTTTTTTACTCGATACAATCGATTCAATGATCGATATATCTCGTTTATTAAGCCCTAAATCCCACGTGGACTCGATATTTATTGATTAATTTAATGCTGAAACGGCGGAGATATATCCAGCCGTGCATACACGTTGCAATCATATTACATCGCGATGATTTTATACAATACCATATTTAATAATTCTTAGATTAGGCTTAACGATGCAGTAATTCTCCGCCTCGTCCGACGAGGTTCTATATAGATATTTTATTTTAGACGAATCGTCTCGTAACGTAGATCGTGTAATTGTGTATATTTTTTAGCAAATTTATGGAATGTGCTTCGATTATTAATAATATTTTTCAAAGCACTGCAATGAATTCATTTTGTATTAAAAAAATAAAAAAAGACAAATTTTAATCTCCAGTGTAGCGCGAGTATTTATTATGTATTAATTATGGCTTGTTACGCGTATGTATATCAAACTGACTCTGTTCCGAGGTCAATATTCAAATTTTCATACGTATTAACGTGCGTATGTGTAACTTCGACGCATTATTTATTTTTAATGATTCCTAATATTAAATTATGTACATAATACTACTTTCTGTGTTTATCGTATTTGTTGAATATAATTTAAAAATTGTTTTCAATCGCTCGTCTTTTATATAATCCTGTTCTCGTCCAATTTATTGTTTACAGCGAGGGTAGTCGACCTATCGGATTTTACCCTCTCGACTGTGTCCAGGCAAGTAGGAGGGGGTTTGTCTCGCGGTATTCGTTTGTTCTTCTTCTACAAGCATTCGCTTATAACGAGTCAATGAAATTTATTGTAAGACATAATGAGCCACCACAATAATAATCTATAGATATACACAGCATACATATGCACATCTGCCTTAAACAAGTCAAAAGTAGCCGGTCGCAAGTGATTATTAGCCCTGTCGCGCAATAGCAATCCTTTCATCATGGGAAAGACCTCCTCCAAAGACCCCCTAGAAAGAAGGAAGAGGAGCGAAACTATCGAGACTAGACCAATTATTGGTCAACAGATTAGGGTTTTCCTTCCCAGGGTATACTGGCTCTGTGGTGAGAAATCCGTTAGAGACCAGATTTATTTATGCACACAAGGATATGTGTACATATTTTTGCACTGTTTTGTTGAGTATTTATCAGAGTTCAATTGGGCCCCTAGTTAACTCTGCAGGGTTATGTTGACTGTAATATAAAAAGTGTAATGAGATGCTGACCATCAATTTTAATGGTATGGTAGATAATGCCAGCAATGGCCAAGAGAGGGAAACTCTTTCCCCGTCTCCGCGGTATGGACACGAAAGGGGAGCCCTCACGTCAAGTGTGAGACTCAGGTTCCTTTGACCTCAACTACCATGCGAGAGTTTGGTAAGGCCCATGCCCTCAGCGAGTGAGAGCCTTGTGGCTGGCAAATGATGATGATGATGATATATATATATACAAACAATGCCCTTCAGCTGGAAGAATTATCAGACTGACTTTTGCTCCGATTCGATCGATATAAAACGCCTCGAAGGTATGGCGGTTAGAAATAAAGTCGGCGTGTCCGATCCAGCCGGGGGCCTTTTGAATCACGCTGAACAAGACATTTCTGTCTAGATCAAATTCCGGACAGTTCCAATGGAGATATTCTGATGTTTGCTGAGCATCTCCGTATTTATTACCGCGGTGGCCCAACACGTCTTGGTTTCCTTCTGATACATATCTATAGATATCCCCAAGAAGGAAAACCCTAAAATGAAGGTCGATAAACGGCTTTGTTTCGATATTTTCATGCGCTGGGGTATAAACTTGGGTGAAATGCAATATTAGGTCATCTCAAAAGTAATCCATTATTTTTTTTTTAAATATTCTATTAAATCTATGAAAATATGAATCCAAATAATTTTTGACTTCATCTACGTTTAATTTTTTTGTCCTTTAGCACTTTCAAGTCCAAGTTTTTTACAAAAAGTGTTGCCAAAGGTCCAAGCCATTTTCATTGCATTTATTAAATAATAATATTATGCTAAAAAATTAATAAAACGGTATACTAACTAAAAAACTTAATGGATTTATTGCGTAAGTGATATTTATTACGTGATAGATATTATTAAAATGAAGCGGTTAATTATTATTACTTTTTTTATATATAAAGTATTAAACCACTTTTCCTCATTTCTGAGGAACGTGACCATGTGCATGATTCGCCTAATGGAGATCCTTGGACATAGTTTCCGTGGGAATATATAGTGCAATGGTTTCCCGTTGCCTTCTGCACAGCAGTAATTGTTTATACTGAAGAGCGCTACTGCCCGCTTTCCAGCTTATGTTTTTGACAATTCATTTTTGTGAAATGAAGGTTGTCAGCCTTCACCCCGCCCCTATGTTGACCAGCGTCACTCAGAAATCTTCGGATTGGTCACCCATTCGAGTACCAATTAAAAAAAACCTTCAAGCTATGACGGCTCATTGATCACGTGTTAGATATACTTTTACAAAAATTAGTACTCCAGGAGGATTGTCTCTAGGACGAAGGCCGGGATTCATATTGCAAGTATCGCAATAGAATATTGTTCGGCTTGTGGTGGTTATTGCAGACTTCCGCCCACAGTTGCTGCGTGAACACGCTCCTGCGTTAATTCCATTGCGACTCTGGAGACTATCCTCTCGTCTTCCTTGAAATCTCACAGACACGGTATAATCATCATTTACTGACTTCAGACAAGCTGACGGACACCATCGCCGACGTTCAGGCTGCAAGCGTGCTTCCCCACAGATACCCTTGGTATCTGACCGTCATGCGTTGCGGGCAATGCCAGAGATCATCAAGCAGGGAGTACGATGAGCTGCACGCGTCATATTGCATTTCGAATATTATAAACATGCGTCGGAATATTATATTCACGCAACTTGTCCTTCTATACTATATTTACCGTATAACAATAAATGTGTCATGTGTTTCTAAAACTGTGTTTGCATTTCCATCAAATGTATTAAAATGAAATCGGTAGACAAAGTACGATCAGCACAAAGAAAGGCTCGAGTTGGATTGCATCCAGAAAAAATAATGTGTGCGGTGGAATTTCAATGGGATCGTTTATTTAGAATTGTTGGCAAAGGATGAAACGATTAATGCAGATGTTTAGCGTCCACAATTAGAAAAATTAAAGACCAAACTCAATGAAACTCGCCCAGAACTGGTTAATAGGCATAATTCAGCAAAAGAACCAATAAAAAAAATTAAGAATTTTGAGTCGGAATTAGTGTTAAATCCTCATTCTATTGATATCGCTCCTTCGGATTTTTATTTGTTTCCTTTTCTACAGCTGGTTTTAGACAAATAATTCTGAATCATTTCTATTAAGAGGGATGATATATAATTGAATAAATTAATGCACATATTTTACGTCAAAATCTGGTGATTTCTCTTCAAATGGTAAAAAAATTCTTAAAAAAAAAAAGGTGTCGACTATAAAGGATACTTGAATATAAAGCATTAAATAATAAAATAAAAGTATATTATGATTTTATTATTATAAAAAATGTAATATTTTTCCGATACACCTTACATATTTGCCGCATCCGGCAGGGTTGGCCGTCTGCGGGATGCCTTGGCATTGTGGCGCTACTGAATGCCGATGATGCCACTAGATCCCGCTAGGGGGCTTAAATTAAAGTGCGGGAAATCATCTCGCGTGTGGTGGAATAACCGCTACATGTCCCATAATAATGAGTGACATGTGGTGTCCTAGCGGGATCAAGTGGCATCATCAATGATTATCAACGCCACAACTGGTTGTTTATATTTAAACTCTCATTTAGCAAGTCAAACAAAGTATACAGGGGCAGATAGAAACCTGCCCCGAACAGACTTACCCAGCAAGCAAAAACGAGACTTTTCCCTTTACCTTCACTACCTAGCCAACAACACTCGTTCCCATCAAAGCTAGCGACCACGTGACCAAGGCAGATACAAGAATGTTTAAACACATACGAATACGGTTCTGTTCGCATAATTACTATTTTTATTATTAGGAGAAATGTGTGTGGGGCAGTTCCCCGGTTGCCCCTAAGGACGAGCCACCCCTGGTAGAAAGGATATTTGATATTACTGAATATTCCTTTCAAGTAGCATAATCTGGATGCTTTCATAGACCTTTAAATAAATTTCTTAGGCATATCGTACAGAGACTGGGGCCATCCTCAAATCACAATCAAGAAGAAAGTGGAAGGCAAACAGTGATTACGTTAAAAAAATCTTTTGGAATGATTTGGAAGGTGCAGAATTTTTTCTTCTCACACAGTTGATTGAGATACAGCATAAAATATGATAAAGAGATATATTATCAAATATAAAAATATACATAATTCATTGTATATAATAATAAAATATAAAAATAAGGCTCTATGGCATCTTAAATAATATTAAAAAATGAGATTCACGTATCATTTAACGTTCTGCATTACGGTAATTTTCAATCCTTTGTGAGGCCATGCAAAACATAGCGGGTAAGTAGGTTTCGGAGAGATGTCATTTAAATTTTCTTCACTATCGCTGTCGTCGTCGTCGTCATCATTCGCCAACACTTCTAAATCGTTGGCCATCTCTTCCGCAAACTCGTTTGTTATCAATAACTGAAATATTGATTATTTTAAAAATTGTATTGTAATTACATAAATAAATGAATTCGACATAAATTAAAATAAAATGATACCTGCAACCATCCATTGTTAGCAGCGACAGGATGTTCTGGCGTAACGATAGAGCCGCTCACATTGCTCGCTACTAACGTAATGGCTTGCACCTCGCCTACCGATTTCCATGTGAAATGACGTCCGTGCAAAATTCTACGCCTGAACAAAACACATTAAGATATCGTTAGAGTAAAATATATGTTTTAATATTCGTGGTACAGTAAAACTACAATAACTTTAAATGGATTCTTAGTAATTTTGATATTTCTATCGCTCGTGAAAATCGTTGGTGGAGTTCTCATGGATATGAATACCGCTGACCAGGTATGATTTTCTTGAAATGAGCGATTTCAGACCGAAACTAGCTCAGTACAAGAGAATGGAGAGGGAAAGTATGGAACAAATGCCCTTGCTGACCAGGTTTACATGTCCGATTGGATCCTCCACAGGGAGCTGCAGGTGAAGTATCGCATCAAACAACAGGAAATAAGAGATAGGTAGTCCGCCCTTTGGGGGAAAAATTCGACCTCACTTTCAACTGATCAAGAGTCTCCTCCCATACACATAACTTTATGGTTGTTAAAGATTCACTTCTTCACAAGAAGCAGGAGCTCCTGGACATTGTAAAATTTAGTACTTTGGACACCTCATTCGTGGATCAAAGTATCGCCTTCTGCAGCCAATCGTGGAGAGAAAAATCGAAGGTAAACTGTGGTTGGGAAGAAACAAGCTGTCGTAGCTCCGCAACATTCACAACTGAACCGGATTGGGAGCTCCAGTATTGTTTCAACTCGCTAAAAATTGACAAATGTAGAAAAACAAAAACCAGTAGATGACCTACCTCTAAAAACAGATAAAGCATACAAAGAAGAAAGATTCATCCCCGAGTAAGCAAATTATTGTATCGCTGATGACAATGGTCTATTTTTTTTTAAACAAAATCAGACAGCCCTCGGCTAGATTTTAAGGTTAAGCGGAAGGAAGTCAGGGCAAACTAAATCAGCAGTCTTGCTCGTCGTATTTACATCCTTCACCATACTAGACATCAGAAACCTCATCGAACCGTCTATGATTATATTCATTTTTATGTATTGGTGTAAAGAAACGAACGGCAGTGCCCGATGGGGGGAGGTAATGTCCCCCAAGCTTCCTAGAGCATATATTGCCTGTAGTGGGCTCGGACTTGTATGTATACGAGGAATATTTCTTAAAGGATGTGATGTTTTTATTAAACGAGTTATTCAATTAAAATAAAAAACATGGGAAATAAAAAAATACTCCATTGGAGCGGGACGGTTAATAATATGGATATATTGTAGAGGTTCGCTGTATTATTATTATTATATTACCTTAAAGCCTGAGGTAGCATACTGCCGGATTCGTGATCGAAAATAATATGTACACCGTGAAATGAAATAGCATCCTGCGACCATATCTCATTCTGACTGACTCGGCGACAATCCTGTGCGTATAGATCGGATAAAGCATACGGATTTTCACCGGCACAGTCACGCATTTCATTGTTAATACATTTACGATCCGATAATTCTTCATTCTCTTCGTTTTTAATCGCCCCTATGTCATTTTTGTTCACATCCTCCGCCTTAATGCTATGCGTATTCGATATTTTTTCAATCGGCATATTTTTATGATCATTTTGTTTATCTTGCGCCTTGATGTCTTCTATCAGAGCGGCGCCGATTTTCGACATTTCAAAGCTATCCGTTAACATCGATAAGTCTTTAGACGCGACTGTTTTATCTGCGATTGAACTTTTCCCTGCACAATCGTTCAGTGACAGAAATTTTATACTGTCTGTTGACATTTTGCATTCGTCGGTAAAATTATTATTATGCACTTCTGTTTTGATTAATGTAGTTTCATTCTTTACGTCGCACGTTTTATTCGCATTATCGACTTCTTGTGCGGGTTGTAGAGATATTTCCGATAAACCCTTTTGTAAAATATTTTTGATTTGATCTTTGACGTTTTGCGACAGCTCCGACGAATTCCTACCGTGGGAATTATCCTGAAACAAAAATATAAATATTAAAAAAAATTGATTGAAGTATGTAACGATTTTGTAAATATCAATATATACTTTTTGGTGTGATGTAATTTCCGACGTATTTGGCTCCCAATATTCCCAGTGGCAGTTTGCAGCAACGCCGCTCAAATCGGAAGCAGTGTGAGAAACGTCCGGAAGAGATACCGAGTGTCTGCGCTCCATATCAGTTACGAACCAAGGTCCTCCGGATCTAACAGAAAATATTCATAAAATTAATAATAATATATTATTTTATATCAAATAAATTAAAATGAACCACAAAAACTTGTCATGAAAACAAGATGAGCAAAAACTGGATTTCCTGGAGAGGAGGATTCTTAGACGAACTTTTGGGCCCATATTCTACTGCGAGGAATGGCGTATCCGAAGCAACGAGGAACTGTACTGACTCTACAAGGATATACCGGTCAAAGTTTTCGTCAGAGTTGCCAAACTCCGGTGGGACGGTCACGTGTCAAGGATGCGGGACAGTGAGCCGCCGAAAAGGCTTATGATTAACAAGCATTTCCGTTTTCGGAGGAAAGGAAGACCAAGTCTGAGGTGGTTGGACTGTGTGCAGAGGGACACTGCATCATTGAAACTTACCGAAAGATGGAACGATGTGGCGGCAGACCAGATAAAATAGAGAAGAATGTTGAATGAGGCCAGGACTCTACAATAAGGCTGTTGTGCCTATGATGAGTACATATTTGCTGTAATTGTCTCATTCTTATGTAACAGCTCATGCTTGACTACTCCTCGGGAATTCTACTATATCTGTATACTTATCTTGTGTTCTTTTTGAATCAGATTTAGGCTGTTTATCTCTATTGATCCTTTAAATTTCATCTCTTTAAGTAAAAATGTGCAATAATTACTGATTTAGCTACAGCGGAATCTTGGTTATCTATTCTAGTCAAAGAAATGGATCCCAAAATCCAAACGGTGATTCAACGGTCAATTTTCGTTCATGTCATACCAGGAAAGTAGCACATTGCTGACCAGGTCCATGTGTCCAATTGGGCCCTCCACACGGACACCTGTAGGGATCGGACATCATGGTGAATGTGCCTGTAATACTGAGACGAATCTACACGAACAATGTGAAGATGCTAATAAGCTAAACTCTTTAAGCTCAGCCTTGAAATTGCCAAGACCAGTCAGGAATTGACTAACTAAAAATTCTGGGAAGGACTAGCTACGATTTAGCCTGGCTCTAATATCAGGAAAATTGAGATAGAACCTTGATATTTGCAAAAGGTCGCCCATTTATGGTTAATTTTATCTTCGGGAATAGAAAAAGAGCCATAGTGGGATATGTCAGACGAATACAGGAGCTGAAATTGTTGTCGTTGCTTTTAACGAAAAATTCGTTTCATATTTTACATATTTTCCACAAGGATAAAATCACCGATGACACCAAAATACCAGAAACCCCTTTGACAAATAAGCATCCAATATGGCTACCAATATTGTTGTGTTGGTACCCTTGTCGAGGACAAGTGTTCCAACATAACAACATAAATTATGACAGACTATTTATACACCATTTTTTTTAACCCGGTGCATATCATTTGATTATAATTACCTATCGTCGCGCGCTATTGCTTCTAGTATTAAATTTCCGCCGCTCCTTTGAGCAGCCTTAAGCTCGCGATCCGTCACACCTACAATCTGCATTGCACAAAAAAATCAATCACAATCATAGAGCCGGATTAACCAAAAATGTATACCTGAACGAATTGAACTTTTCCTAATGGAGTATCGACCGTTCCCAATTGATTATCTGCAGCGATTAACATGTGTCGGATTTTGCATTTCCGACGGCTCTTTTTCTTATTGTCAATATTGTTTACTTTGTTGATTATATTGCAATCCACTTCGTCGGATCCGTCCAATGCATTATGCCACGATATATGATCGCTAACACACAAACGATTACCTACAGAAATACATATTTAGATGTTTTCAATTATTTATATATTAGGTCATATTTATACGTCTCATATTAACCTGTATTAAAAATATATGTAGCGAGGCGTTGCAATAAAGCAGCAGGCCACGTCGGAGGCTGTCTTGGATCGCCGAGAATACGAAAACTGATTTCTAAACCCAATCCTACGACAAATATAAATTATTATTTCATTTATTCGCATATATAATAAGCTCAGATAAAATACGAACCAGATATACAATCCGGCGTAAGTAAATCGGGTGGAGGACGAGGATGTACGCGGCCATCTCCATGTAAATCGGACAGTCCAAAACTAAAATCATCATAATTATAAAATAAAAGCGCATTTTTAAAAGCTTTTTGGATTAATAAATACCTGATATAATGCCAATGAGGCGGAATATTTAAATCTTTGCATCCCGTATTCCAATACATGCTAATGTAATCTAAGGGATCTGGTCCACCGAGCCTAATAAATAAATTTAATTAATTAATAATAAAATTTTATATTATTTTCTATAAATAAAATCGTTACCAATATTTTATTCTTGCCGTTACTTGTAATGGATTCGGTTGATTGGGATACAGACGTGTACATGCTGCACATAGCGCTTGTAATCCGATCATAGGACCTGACGAATAATTTGATACAGATTACGATTCAGCCGAAGGTTGAATAAATAAATATAAAATTATATAAACCTGGGTTGTTCCTATTCTGTAACTGTTGATACATATAATCGTTTGATTGATTATATATCGGCACTGCTGAGCGCATCTGATTCTGTTGCCACATGCTTTCATAATTTATATACGGCGGAATCGACGGCTCATTATTCCAGTGAGCATCTTTCGGGACGTTGTCTTGATTATTCATTATGTATCAATGCTCGATATCTATAATTGTAAATATGATTAATACCAAGCTGTTCATGAATTTAGCTATAATTAATGGTTCAAATATAATTTATTTATTTATTATGGCATCTTCAAAGAGAAAAGTGGATTTAAACAAATCATAATTACGTTAGAAATATTAAATAATTATTGTGAACACCATGCTGATCAGTATACAACAATTTTTAGTATTTTTAAATGTCGTATATTTTATATAAGAAAATAGAAAGCCTACGCTACACAAAATATTCATAGTTTTGTTGATGAAATAATGATTAACTAAAAACAAAAATGAATTTCGAAACTTGTGTATGAAAACTTGGCCTAAATCCTAACGATAGTTTTAAAGTGTCATAATCTGGCATAATTTAAAAAGATAATATATTAAATAAATACTCAATATATATAATAAGGAGTTCAAATGGAAAAAAATAACATTTCTAATTATTATAAGCTGTGTTTTAGAATGTATGACATTATATGTAAATATTAAATAATTCAACGAAAATGGCTTGAAGTCGTTGGAAAATTAAAAAAAAAATCATTACAGTGCAAAGGATTAAGATAATTAAAAAGTAAATTACTGCTATGTATGGTACGGATTAAATATAACTCTGCGGCGAAACGTCAAACCGCCATTGTAAACACGAGAACGCTCAGTGTTGCCATTGCAATAATGAGTTACAAAAATAATTCACGAAAAATCAAAATTGGGGTAATTTTAACTTGATTACGTATGCTCTTGAAATTCATATATTCTTATATTTAAAAATAAATATTATTTTAAATAATTTTATTTTATTATATAATACGCTTGCTTTTGTTTTGAAATTTATTGTTGATCTATTTAAATTAATAAGTTAATCATCTATCTCATAATATGTCATATATCTGCGTTTATTTAATATATATCCACATATATTTAGATAAACGTGGTTTCACAGAAATAATTAAAAATTGCATAATATTTATTATTAGATTTATTAACAAATGATTTCGTAACACTTTTTTAGATTAGCCTCAATAATAATTATAATTGAAAATTTATCGTTTTGAAATGTTAACGAATGGTCGATTTCCAAATTTGCACAACAAATTAGTAATTTTGTTGATGAAATTTTTTTACGGTGATTAAATCGGAGAAAGTTTTTATGGGACGGAAGTTGTATAACCGGTACTAGTGACGATAAGCCGATAATGAAGATATCTTAGCGTGCAAATATATCGAAAATTTGATATTTTGATACAAAAAACTGATACAAACTCCAATTTTTTTTGATTAATGATATACATAGTGTATCGATACTCTGGTCAATGCGCTATAGCCCAGGGCTATTGCTTAATTTTATACGATATCATGCAGGTACTGCGGTGGAATTGAAGGCTGCGAATCGAATATAAATAATATATATAGAAGCTATAGGTCACCTTGGCTCGTTGGAATAAAATGTTATCCGTTAATTTTTATTTCTATACACAAAAGAATCAGACATATGACAGAAACAAAGTATTTAAGTAAAATTTATATGTCAATAATATCTTATTCATTAGTGGAAATGATTAATTATATAAGAGACGTTGACGTCATATGAGAAATTATTAAATATCATTATTAAACAATAACGTCAATTGAATATCTATTGAGATGCAAATAAAATCTGGTCTATTTTAAATTTAATTCAGTGTATAATTGAGAAGAAATGATTTTTTACTATGATCGTTATCGATGAAATTCATTGAGAGGTTAATACAACAGTTCGACGTACTTTTGCAAGCAAACAATATATCGTATATATAAAAAAATGTTGATATTGCTATGCAAATATATCGCATATTATTATGATAAATATCGATTAGTTGTGAATAAATTGATAATGCATTCTGAGAGTTTGCATCGATCAAATGTTTGTATCTTTATCGACGATAATATATTTTTATTGGACATCTGACTGAAAAATATTGCACTGCAATAATTTCTCGCGTGACTACAGTCACCGCCGCGACTGAAAACGTACTATCACTTTTCTTAGAGTAGCCTTGGTGTGTCTTTCGAGACTTTGACCTACAGCCTCGGGAGGATATTTGTAATTTACGTTAATGTGCGGCGTTACAACGAATGGAGATCACGAAAAATGTATCATTCATCATTAACAAGCATATACGAGGTTTTTCTCGAAAATCTTTAATTATTTAACAATATAAATTTTGTTTCCTTCATTGTAGCATTAGATACATTTTTACTTCTGTAACGTATTTTCGATATTTCTTCAGCAAATCTATTTCTATCCTCCTCAATGATGGAAAAGCGTCGTCTTTTCATGTATTTTTTATTCGCCGGGCATAGAAAACAGTCCCAGATAAGCATTTCCGGCGAATACGAGGACTAATGCTTCATAATGTTTGCCATATTTTCTCACAAGTAAGGTATCCAATATGGCTATCAATGTCAAGATATATCAGAAACAATTATACCAACACAACAATAAAAAAAAATGACTTTTGCAACCCGCGAAATTCAAAATTGTTCATAATTTATTGATCAAATCTTGTATATGTCATTAGCTACGGTATCTCCACGAAAATAAGACCCTGTCAAATTATGTATTATGGCTTATTTTTAAAGGTTGTCTTATCATTTTATCTTTATTTGAACCAAACTAATAAATGCATTATTTTAAAGTGATTCTTTCACAGTATATGACTGGAGTACTTATCTTTATTATTTTAATCTTGAGCGTGGTGAGTATGTTATTATGTATTAGATTATATATAATGATTGGGGGCCTCTTGTTCTGCTTGGGTTTCGTGCTCTTTTTTTGCACTTATTATTATATTACAAATATTTTTTTAAATTGTACAATTAATCATGAACGATAGTCCATACTAAACCAATGAAAAATTCAAATTTTGAACACCCAACGTTTGTTATCTGGTGCACAACGCATTATTCCTGTGTTGTCTACCTCAATTGATCATTTATTGATAAACGGCGCTCCCAGACGGTGAATCAGCCTGTAACTACAGAGGTATTGAACTCGAAATACTATGTTTTATTTTCCTGGAAAGTACGATATATCTGCAATAGTGCTTGTAAATAATTTTTATTTGATTTTATATTATTTAATTAGTTTTTACCACTTAAGCGAATAATGCGTATACGATGGTGTGTAAATTTTGTCGTAAAAAACGTGGTTGTTATCAACTCTTTCAAAAAATATTCATTAATATGGTCGTAATATTTGAGTTTTGACGTGAAAATTAAAAAAAATGTGTATTGCTATTTTCGTCTATGACGGTTGTGGCACCCCTGACTTCCGTTTCTATTTCGAATCTCGGGGATGTGACAGATGTCAAATTTATTTTGACCGGAGTTCGTGGCCGGGCTTGCTATTTTTTGCGCGCGAGAGCGATAGCGATGAATCATCGCGAGTGGGGCGCGCTAGGGGAGGGGCGGAGGTGAGCGGCAGCAGCAGCGGCGGCACTCGGCGGCGATGGCGGGCCCGCAGCACTCGCTCGTGGTGCTGGGCGCCTCGGGTGACTTGGCGCGCAAGAAGATCTTCCCCACGCTCTGGTGTCTCCGGCGCGACGGTCGTCTGCCTCCCGACACGCGCCTGGTGGGCTATGCGCGCTCCGCCCTCGCGCCAAATGCCCTGCGCGACCAGGTGCGTCGCCATGTTGCGGTGCAGCCTCACGAGATGCCGCTTTGGGACCGTTTCTGGGAAGACTGTCACTACCTCGCCGGTTCCTATGACCGTCCGGCAGATTTTGACAATTTACACCGTAAGCTGTGCGAGCTGGAGGGCGGCCAGCCTTCCAACAGGTTGTTCTATCTGGCGCTGCCGCCGTCGGTATTCGAAGCGGCGACGGTCAATCTTAAAGGTTCGTGCTTTAGCAGCGGCGGATGGAATCGCGTGATCATTGAAAAGCCGTTCGGTAAAGACGCCGAAAGTTCGCAGAATCTGAGCGATCACCTCGCAAATCTGTTCCGCGAAGATCAGATGTACCGCATCGATCATTACCTGGGCAAGGAGATGGTCCAAAATTTGATGACGATCCGCTTCGGCAACCGAATATTCGCTCCGTCTTGGAACCGAGAGAGCATCGCCTCTGTTTTGATAACGTTCAAAGAACCGTTTGGTACGCAAGGGCGCGGGGGGTACTTTGACGAGTTCGGAATCATCCGCGACGTCATGCAGAATCATCTAATTCAAATCTTATCGTTGGTCGCAATGGAAAAGCCAACGTCGATCGATCCGGACGATATCCGAGATGAAAAAGTTAAGGTGTTGCGTAGCGTCAAGCCAATCGAGCTGAAGGACGTCGTCGTCGGACAGTATGTGAAGAATCCGAAAGGGACCGGTGATGCGGCGCTCGGATATTTGGACGATCCGACTGTTCCGAAGAATTCGGTGACGCCGACGTATGCGATGGCAGTTCTGCACATCAATAACGAGCGTTGGGACGGAGTGCCGTTCATTCTTCGATGCGGCAAAGCTCTTAATGAACGGAAAGCGGAAGTGCGTATTCAATATCACGATGTTGCCGGCGATATTTTCCAGGGTAATGCTAAGAGGAACGAGTTTGTCATCCGAGTGCAGCCGGGCGAGGCGCTTTACTTAAAGATGATGTGCAAATCGCCGGGTCGTGCTTTTGATTTAGTCGAAACTGAGCTCGATTTGACGTACAGCTCTCGTTATAAGGAGGTTCCGATGCCAGACGCTTACGAACGGCTGATCGAGGACGTCTTCACTGGTTCGCAGATGAACTTTGTGCGCAGCGACGAGTTGCGCGAAGCTTGGCGCATCTTCACGCCGCTGCTGCATCGTTTGGAGAACGAGAAGATCAAGCCGGTGCCGTACATGTACGGGACACGCGGCCCCGCCGAAGCGGACGAAGAACTCTTGAATAACAATTTTAAATATTACGGTTCCTACAAGTGGCACAAGGCTAACATGTGAATCTCCTCCGTGCGATCCATATATATTTATAAGTTTAAAAATTTCGGTGCTATGGTATTTGTATAGTGTTTTTGTATATTTTTTAAAAAAAAATATACATACGAGATTCGTTCTCGGCGGTGCCGTTCGAGATCGAATCGTCTTATTCAACCGCGTCGGCCAAATTTATCGATTAAGTATTATCGTACTTTTTTTTTTATTATATACGATTCGATTATTTAATACTCTGAAATTTTGATATTTAAATTTACTCGCTATGATATTTTTATATATGATTTATTAATATTGACAATACTTTACCCCGACATGCAAATTTTTATGCAAAAATTGATGCAGGAGTGTCATCGTGAGCTCTCACCTCGCCAACATATTTACATATAATCGAGAGAAGGTATATTGTGTTTGTCCTAATTTATGCATTCCGAAGGTCAGAGTACTTTGACTATCGATAATAAATTGTATCATTCCCGACATTTATTAATTACAATTATATTTTATACAATTTTACTATATAGACTAAGTTTTAAATTTTTTTTATATTATTTTTAATATAGAATTCAACAAATTCGCAATTTTTTATTTATTCAAATAATATCATTCTCCAACGTTGGTACCTTAAAACCGGTTTTTATCGATGATGTCGAGACGAATTTGATCTAACGATCAATTAAACAAAACCAGTTCTTTTAATAGATCAATCAACAGTTCATATTAGTCGATATGATTAGGTGTCTTATCTAAATACGCATACAAACGAGTTACATTTAATAAGCAATAAAGCGTTAGATAAAAAATAATATTTAGAGTGCATAAGTTATTCCTTTAACCTTTGCATAATCAAAGTCACATTGAACGAAATCTCGTCTTGCACGTATGCCCATGAATATCGAGTTCAAGGACAACCTTTATGAATTCTTTTTCGATACAAAAATGAACTTATCGGCTCCAAACAATGGGGTATAGTATCTAAGTATTTCTTTATTGTACAGTTGACGTATTTAGGCTGGAGTTGATAGTCGCGTTGACAGTACACTTGACCTTTCTTCAATACCGCTTTATATGCAAATAAACACTCGACGTTCAATGAATCTGTTTATTGCAATCATTTCTTTACGATTACATTATATAGTCATTCTCTATTTTATGATTCTTGCTTTCAATTAGATTAGCCCTCGAGTAAGTGCATGAGGTCAAGGCGACGTCTGCAAACTTGCCACTTCTACTAACTTTCTATCTAGTAATGCCATTTTAATTTTGGTAATCATTGCAGAATTGAGCCATGACCCAATACGCCCACCTGCGAAATTAACTGTGGAACACGATATTATTGCTAATTGTTTTGTATGCAGTTAGTTTTTTTTTCTCGACTATTGTTTAGTAAAATGGAAGAACAAAATCGTAGCAAAATCTGCTGTAGGAAATAAATGGCCAAGTCGCTATCCTTTTGAGGTGACTAAACGGAAAATATTGTCTTAAGATTATTGATAAAGCCTGGAATGGAGTTATTCAACGAATCTCAGCTCTGCTTCGCCGAGAAAACTGTGACTTAAATGCATTTTTTTTGATAAAATTATATTCTTGAAGACTGGAGATGAATCAGGATGATATTCAAGAGCTGATGGATTAATAATCAAAAAACTAATTCACAATGAGATGATCTTAGATGAATTCCATTGCAAATTGTGGTAATGAGAATCACATTTTTGCTGAATCTTCAAAAGGTAGTAAAAGCAGGGGCCATATGGTCAGTTTGTGCGGGGTACACAGGGGCCGGAAAATTAATTAACATCTTAGGATTGCCGTCAAAATTTTTGGTTAGTGCAATATATTGTCGGTCCTCTGTTTTGCTTTATCACGTCATGAATACTCTGTGGCGTAGAGTCCGCTAAAGTATGTAAATGTTCAATTAAAATTCCTTCATATCATACCTTTTATATTATTTTGCATCTTATTAAAGCGGGCTGTGGCACGGAGCATTGGCATCTTGAAAATGATGTCATTTGTACTGGAAACATGATTTTCGATTGATGGCAGAAGTTGGGATTTGGTACACCGCAGAGGTATCTGTTCTGTTGATTTGAATGATAATTCTCCAGCTCCAAAATATAAGAAGCATCTTCAAATCATTTCGCCAGCTGAGTACTTGACAGTCCTTCAGATCCACGCCACACAGACTGGATTCCATCTGATCCAAACAAATTAAATTTGCTTTTGTTTCAGGTTTTGGTTCAGGTTTGTTAAGTTTTGGCCCATTCTAATCTGGATTTCATCTTATTCAATGAGAATGTTTTTGAGCTGGGTTGCATTAAACCTTCCTGCAATCTTCTCCGGATGGTGTGTACCCCAACTTCGGCTCTACTGCCAGCTATAAATTCAATGTTACTTCACTGTTGTTAGTTCACTGTTAACCCTTTCAGTGCGGGGCGCATGACGTACATGCGCATACAAATCGTGTCC